>CACKRE030000465.1:19873-30533 GCA_902602495.3 Ectocarpus sp. CCAP 1310/34 | reverse complement strand
TATGTGTCTGGCAAACTCAAAAACCAATCCATCTGTGAGGTTTCAATATGTAGCTATCCCCACTCAGCGCGTCTATGTGTGTGTCTGGCAAAGACCAATGCATCTGTGAGGTTTCAGTATGCAGCTATCCTCACTCAACACGTCTAGGTGTCTCGCAATCTCCAATACAAACAACCTGTGAGGTTCAATATGTGTCTATCCTCATTCAACGCGTCTATGTGTCCGGCACTCCAACATCACTCAACGCGTGGGGTTCCAGCAGCTATGCCCACGCAACCCGTCTATGTGTCTGGCAATCTCAAACCTTCCCTTTCCGTGGGGTTTCAGTATACAGCTATAATCACTCAACACGTCTATGTGTCCGGCAATCTCCTACATCGCTCAACCTGTGAGGTTTCCGTAAGCAATCCTCACTCCACGCATCCATGCGTCACGCGTCTTTGGTAGCGCATACTATGGGGGCTATATTTGGGGTGGCGTGTTTTACAGCGCTTTGCCAACAGCGCCAACCCACTGAAGTCTAGATTGCAGCGGGTACACCGGGGGGGGGCGGCTTGTTTTACAACGTCGTTGCCAATCGACGAAAACCCAACCCCGATGGTAAACACCGGGGGGGAAGTCTATCGGGGGGGGTGTCATAAGGGTTGATGTACGGTCCCAGCCGCGGAGCTCAGACCTTTCGTCAGTAAATAAAAAGCTACATGTAGCCCTGGGTACTACTAGGCCTATAGACGAAGTTATTGCAGGTTGAGGACTGACGAGCTTTCCGGGATGCCAATCATGGCTCGCTCGCGCGCCCAATGTTCGGTCGTTTGCCATTTCCCCGCCCATAGATCTTGCCTCGCCGCGAGACTTGCATCTACCGATAGCCCTGAGTTGCGAGGCCCTCCTACCGTGCTACGCGCTCTCGGGGCGAACGTCGCGACCCGCACACACTTGACATCGCCATACAGGCTATGCGTAGCGGCGACCGCGAAGCGTACGCTGAGAAACACCAATTATTCGTCGCACGACATGCCGATATCAATAGCTCAACCATCATGCGTCTTCTCGGAACATCATCGGACTAACGAAGACGCCAGTCTCAACTAGTATGGAAGGTTCCCGCTTGCTTGCACGCACACGTGCCCAACCCTAAGCAAAACGAAGATACCCGGTTGGCATCTCCGTCGACATGCACCATCATATCATCGCGCACAGAGAATGAAACGATCATCAGGCGCACAACAGTAGTGACTCTCTAGCTTGACGGCCTAAACAACGCAAGTACGGTCGCAGAGAGATGCGGTTGTCCAGGCTCTTCCCACATTGAACCTTGCCGCATGAGCGGCCGCCATCATGCGGGAGAACTTTCAAGCGCAGGTGCTTCATCCTATCGTGCGTTTCGCCTCACCCGGAGAAATCTCGGGTGATACCCCTGCTCTGACAACTCGCTTCTTCCCTGAGGCATACCAGATGCCGACCACCTCGGCAAAGATGGCAAGAATCGGCAACATGTGCCCTGCTACCAACACCCCCGCAAACATGGTCTGGCTCTGGTCGCTCTCGCCGGACACATCCACCTTCAGAAGCAACAAATCGAACGTGCTGAGGAACACGATCACATGACCCCCCCGCGAAAGCCATATGTCGGACTCCGACTCGTATGGCGACAAAATTTCGAAAACGATTAAGAAAGAGAAGGCTATGAGCATGGTGATCGCGAAATGGGCTGCATCATCCGGAAAGACAAAGATAACTACACCCGTCAGCATGACACGGCGTCCGCACTCGACTACCTCGTAGTAGAACCACTCGGACCTGTACGGCTCCCGAAGACCGGAAATTGACTGAGGTACGGTCTTGTCGGTAACAGCGTCGACCAGAACGTGGCGACGTCGAAACAACAGGATGGCGTATAGCAGAGGGATACCCACAGGGTACACAGCAAGCATGACCCCTGCATAGACTTCAAAGGCCTTGTGTTTGGCATCGGTGCAATGAATACGGAAATCCGCCCGGAGGTATTCATTTCCGTCGTCAAGGGTCTCACAGGCGAAAGTTTGGAACACCGTTGACGATACCGAGGAATACACCAGGAATGTCAAGAGGAGGAGAGCCGTCTGATATTTGTGACGGATTTGCGCTACTAGAGCAGTGGCTTCGGACGCGCTGCTTATTCAAATCGCGATCCAGTACGACATCGCCAATGATCTTGCAACAACCAACGGCCCCATGGTATTGACAAGAAGTCGGTCGTGAAAGTCCAAGTCGGACCACAAGCACCCGGCCGCCAGAAAGGAACCAAGGTCGAAGTTAACTACGTCGATCACGCTCCAAAAGCCTTGGTACACGCCAATGATCTAGCAACAACCAACGGCCACATGGTATTGACAAGAAGTCGGTCGTGGAAGTCCAAGTCGGACCACAAGCACCCGGCCGCCAGAAAGAAACCAAAGTCGAAGTTGACCACGTCGATCACGCTCCAAAAGCCTTGGTACACGCCAGGATGGGTGGCATTGGCCACGTCAGCGAACTGTGCGGAACGATTGCGTTTTCATTCAGATGGGGTTAGGACATGGCGGTCAGGCCCGCGAAAAACTTTCATGGCCTTCTGTCAGTGCACTGCGGTTTCCTGCCTTTGACGTTTGACGCACTCTCTGAAGTCGGTGTGCCCGCCCGTTTGAATAGAGTTCTGTGCTGAGCTTCTGGGCTCGACACTGGAATGTTTCCAACACAAATCAGCCTGGCATGTTCAATGAGGGTGTACCTGGGTAAATATCTGCCACACGACGAAGATGATCTTCAATGCCTGGACAGGAACGGCTTGAAGTACCCTTCGATGGCAGCGCGCCACATACGCGTCTTCAAGCTCCGTCGACACCATATATCGAAAAATTGTCACAACAGCATAGGCTGCCACAATCGCGGCGATGACCGTGGCGGCCATGAGTCCGTGGCGTCTTGAACTCGAGCATTGTGTACAAGTGTGAGCAAGCGATGGAGAATAAGCGGTTTCGCACACGTTGCAATATGCAATGGTAGAAATAGGCACACGACAAGGATACCAAGGATACGGGTCCAGAAACGAGTGGACGCGAGCGAGGACTCTCACGCCTTCCGAAAAATGTCAGAGGCAGCCTCATGTGTTGTAAACTGCCCCACCCCCAGCTCACATGGTCCCTGGTATCTTGAGGCACAAAAGCTGTCCGCCCCCGTTTCTCCCCCTGTGCAGGCATCTGCATTGAAGCACGCCAGGATGATGGCGCTATCGTTGATCGCGCGCCAGAAGCTTTCATCAATACTGAAGTGTGCTCTAGTGGCACCATGCATGTCGGCGCGACGTCACCGCTTTCGATGGAGCAGCCGGAGCACTCTTCCCAATCAGGACCGCCAAAGCACACCATCTCAAACCGTGCATTGGATTCTTCCTGCTTTGCCAAGAGGGAACCACGAAGCAGCTTGATTGAGTGCTTGTCAACCTGGAAGCGATTTCGCTCAAAAATACTCGGGTGTTTGAAAAGGGTCGTTCCAGGTACTCGCAACATACCAACCTCTTATTGATAGCATGGATACACGAAGCAGCAGAAGCCTTAGGTTAGTTCAAGAGTAGATAGGCTTGCGTCGCCATCAATGCAAACACAATAGCGCGCCACCGACGAGCGGAATAGCGACTAACCTGCAAAATGCCGTCCCGTTTTACCTTCTCGGTATCGCTTGGACACGAGCCGACAGCGCAGGACAGTTGGTTTCCGACGAACGATGAGCCGCTAAAGTCGCAGAATCTACCACAACAACGACGAGTCCACGAACACGGTGTAAGCCACGTTGGAGAGGAAGGAACACTCGATGATATCCGCTGAACCTCCGAGTTTTAAAGCTGCGACATCTGAAAATATGATTCGAAGGGGTCGGTATACGCTCAGGGAATACGATTCGAAGAGAAGTTCAACGGTGGTAGTACACCCGCTATCAAATAAGACAAGTATGGCCAGCCAGAAAAGGAGTACCCGAGGAATGGGTTGTCTCTCACCTGCTGAGTTACCCTCAAAATCAAAGGAAATGAATTCTTGGAATCCAGACACGATGTCAACTGCCCCTCCGGCTACGCTTGCCACGTTGTCCAAGAAAGCACACGTCGAAAACGTCATTGGCCAGATCGATGTCGTACGCCGCGACCGCCCCACCGGCATAACTAGCCCGGGTATTTTGAAGTAAAAGGTCGGTGAAGTTGAAGCCGTAGTCCGAGTTTGACAATAATAATGCCCCCGCATTGGTTGCACTGTTGTTGACAAATGCCACGGTAGAAAAGTAGAGCGTGGAAATTTCACTCTCTAGAACATGTTCACGCTGTCCCAAGTCAATGAAAGCTATCCCGCCGCCGTTCCCCCCCACAGCGTTGTTGCTGAAGGTCGTGTTCCGATCCCAGGAGACGATCGCATCCCACGCTAGGATTGCACCGCCATCGCCGTTTGCGTAATTGGAGCTGAACTGGGTTCCTTGGCCATCCTAGGAAACAATCGAATCAGGATATGCGCGGACGGCACCTCCATCGTTGCCAGCATAGTTGGAGCAAACTGCGTTCGGTTGCCATCCCAGGAGACAACCGAACCATCCGCGCTGATTGCGCCTCCATCTTCGCCGGCGGAGTTGTTGCTGAAATGGGTTGCGTAACCATTCCATGACACGGTCGAGTCAGCGTCCACGTGCATTGCGCCTCCAAACCCAGCGCAGTTGGAGCTGAACTGGGTGCCGTCCCCATTCCATGATACGGTCGAATTAGCCGATGCGACGATTGCCCCTCCGTAGCCTCTTCCAGAGTCCACGGAACTGAAGCTGAATTGGGTTCCGTCGCCATCCAAGACACGGTAGATTCATACGCGTTGATTGTGCCTCCAAAATCCGCTGAGTTTGAGCTGCACTGGGTGCCGTCGCCATCCCATGAAACGGTGGAATACCTCGCGTCAATTGCACCTCCATATTCGCTAGCGGAGTTGTTGCTGACCTCGGCTCCGTCGCCATTCCAGGACAGGGCCGAATTACTCGCGACAATTCCACCTCCATAATCCGCGGAGTTGGAGCTGAACTGGGTGCCGTCGCCATCCCATGACACGGTCGAACTAGGCGATGCGAGGATTGCACCTCCAGATCCGTTAGCATAGTTCGAGCTGAATCGGGTTCCATCGCCATCCCAAGACACGGTCGATTCATACGCGTTGATTGCCTCCATATTCCGCAAAAATGGAGCTGAACAGGGTGCCGTCGCCATTCCATGACAAGCTCGAATAAATCGCGTCAATTGCACCCCCATAGTACGCGGAGTTGGAGCTGAAGGACGTAGTTCCGAAAAACGAAACACTCGATTGGTTCGCAAAGACAGCCCCACCAAACGAAGTGTTGCCGTTGCTCAAAGTCATGTTCGAGAGGTGCAGGTTTGAACCTCCATCTACAGCGAACAGTTGCGTACTGCCACTGCCGTCCGCAATTGCGCCCGGTCCAGCGCCAGTGACGTTGAGCGATGTGCCGTTGATGACACGAATTGTTTCTGCGACGAATATTTCGCCAACCCACCGCACGCTGAAATCACCATTCGCATATAGAATGGACGTTCGTTGCCAAGCTAGCCGCGTCGGCGGTGCTCCCGACGGTAACTGGGATGGTGCCGACGCTGCAGTTCTGAAGTTCTTAGCTTCGAGCGACGGCTCCCAAAAGGCCCACACATAACCTGGAAGATGTCCATCTACGCAAAAGGCAACAGGGGTTTCGGTGGTCGAATCTAGCTTGAGGTTATAGCTGCACTCATGCACCCAGAATAGGGCACTATCACCCGCCGTTCTGATGGCTTTTCGTCGATTTTCACCCCAGAGTCGAGAAATAGCACTCATTTGGCATTCGATTGGAAGCTTGTGGCATCCAACAACAGCTGCGCGTAAGCCACGGGAACGGAAAGCTGTTGTTTATGTCTATTGCCGCAGTACCTAGTAGTATGATAATTTCCAGTTACGTGTTAAGTGCATGACGTCAACGCCAGACCTGACCATACGTTTGTCAAGCGTCGCCGTGGATGAAGACCTTAAAGAATACGCACCCGTTTTGAAGGCCGAGGTAGAACGATTATGTGAAGAAACTTGATTGTTGAGAGAAGCTGCATCTTAGGCCGCGAGGGGACAGGCTGGTCCTGAACAGGTACGCCGCAACAGATCAACTGCCACGGGGAGGCAACCCATGTATTCAAGTGACGTGTATTTGACAAAATGCGGTGATTCGCACTTGAAAACGCGCACACGTTGTTCACTGGTCAGCCGATTAGCGCGTTCAAAGCTAAAGTAATAAATTTGAACACACCTCCCTAGCCCCCCTTGACGATAGATCGCATCCATTTACTTGTTTTCGTCCTGCTACAGGACTGACACATTTTCATTGGTCGGCCGGTTTGCGCGGTTGATGCGAACTTAGAAGACCCGCACCCATGACGCCCAAAGCCGAGAGTGGCTTAGCCGCCCCCATGACGCCCCTTCACGAGGTCTCAGATCGTGGCCTTCAGAAGCACTTTCTGCTTCAACCCCACCGAGACTGACGAATTTTCATAGCTAGCTAGCCTGCCCCCCCCACGGGGTCTCAGACCATAACCTCAAGAGGCATCTGTATTAATCCCCATTGAAATCGACGTGATTTTATTGACCAACCGGTTCGAGCGTTCGATGCTTCACAAGTATTCAAAACGCACACACAGACACACAGACTCCGGAGAGCAGCGCACACTCCGTCATGACGCTCGGTGACAGGATCCCAGATCGCGGTCTACTGAAGCATTGTGTGTTTTCCACGGCACTCAGACTGACGTCTTTATTCTGGTCAACCGGTTAGCGAGGTCGATACAAAAAAAAAGACACACACCCACCCACACACATACACAGAAACATTTTGTGTTTCCCGCCGCACTGAGACTGACGTCTTTTCATTGGTCAGCCGGTTAGCGCGGTCGATGCTAATAATAAAAGCACACACACACGCATACACCCGTTTGTGTCATGCCGAGGGGTGTGACCACGTTTCCTACACACAAGCTAGAGCTGGCCGAACGCACCAGGTGTTGCCCGGCGCGAAAGATTATTTTTCCTCGACCTGACGTCTGGGTTCCTCAATAAACAAAAAATTCTTCTACAACGTTCCCCAATAGCGTGCTGGATAACGAAAGCGAGGGAGCGCCAGTGTTGTGGTATGGAAATGAAAGATAAGAGTTCTGGGGGGCGCAGGAACCAACTAGGGGATACAGACAGAGGCAGAAGGAATCGCTTCTTGATCAGTGGTTGTGGCTTGACGTCGAAATCGCCGTCCATCTTCTACTACGCGGGTCGTGGCAGAAACGCGAACCTGTGTTTCACACGAATGCGTAGACGGGTTTTCGCGCCGAGAGCCTCGCGTACCTACCTTCCTTCGGCTAAACGCTGCCAAGGCTACCCGATGCTCGCGCGTCCAGCTTGTGCAGAGATTTCTTTTGTGTCTCCATCGTGGTTGCGGAGCAGGGACGCCTCGTTTGACCTGGCGTGGCGCCTGGCGAAAACGAAGTTCGAACAATACCAGACTATCAGTTTAATGCCCCATCCAAAACCGTACGCCAGTAGTGCCCCCCGGTAGAATGCCAATCACAATAGCGCGGAAATCACGGGCATGAAAGCGGGCCCTGGCAGACATTAAGTTATCACTGTTAAACGCCGAACCGGGCCAGCACTACGACATCATTATTAATCATTTCAATATACAAGAACGAAGGCCATCGGCCAAGGTAGAGTAGGCATTCGGAAAAAAATAGTGCGTGCAAAGGAAGCTTTATCAGTTTGCGTGGTCGAGCATCAGACTCGTGCGTGTGAATGAAGTGCGACACGCACCACTCACCACTGCTGTGCCTTCGATGTACCGTTGGGCGTTTGTGGCGTGTCTGGACATCCCCTTCAACTTTGTTTGGTGTTTCACGCGGAATCGTCTTGTATGCCCGTACCGACCCCCGCCTATGTCCCGTCGGGGTACTTCTGTCCCCTTACAAAGTACCCTGGTTGCCGCAAATGAACTCAAGCTCATTTCGCTCATGGTCAAAGCAAAAGCATCCGAGAAATGAAGCTATGAGATCGCGGAAATAGTCTCCTTAGAATGAAAAAATACCTGAACTCATTGCACATGGTTTTCGATCATGACTCAGTCATGACGTTCATGACTCGGATATGACTCGGACATGACTCAGACATGATTTATTGTTTTTCTTTCGAATTGCCTTTTTGCATTAATGTTTTCTCTTCACACGCGGGGAAGAGAGAGAAACCACGCCGACAGAACACGATTCCTGTAGACGCCCTCTGCGCCTGTCCTACCGTGTCTCTGTCCATTCATTCTACTGTCTCTCTCTCTTCCCAAAGAAAACAGCCCGGGGTTTCTCATTCCACCGGTGTGGGGAACTCTTCCTACTGTACGGAACATCTCAGACGACCAAGTTCCCAAATGGTACTCTACCATTTACTCTACCCGTTGCATTCCTTCCGTTCCCTCACCTTCGAAAGAAAAAGGGTGGGTGGGCGGGAAAGAACGCAACTTCTTGGCCTCCCAATCTGGCCAATCCTTGCTATCCCTCTCTGAGTTCACGTACTGCTGTTGTATAAATCTGCTATTCCACGCTGTCCAGCGAGCCTTCTCCTGCACGTGAACTCTCCGATAAAGTGACCATCCCAAAAGGACTCTTCTCAACCTGATACCCCGAAATACAGGAACAATAACGCCTCTGGCAAATTCGACCGTTTCAATAAACAGTAGTCTACATCGGCTATATCTGCCTCACCAAACTTGCTAATTATGTGCTTTGGCAGGGGCATGAAACCGGCTGAGGTCGTAACGCTAACCTTACCCCTAACCCCAGACCCGCGCGATAGGTGCTTGGTTGGCGCTTGGGTGGATGTTCTAGGTTGGTGTGCCGGCCTTGGCTCTACTGTTGTTGTTGTTGTTGTTGTTGTTGTTGTTGTTGTTGTTGTTGTTGTTGTTGTTGTTGTTTTCTTCACATTAAACTCGTGTCAGTTGCTAATCCCAAAATCTAGCAAGGACTCGGTCCGTGGCCATCAAAATGCTAGGGTCATCAGAAGATCAAAAGGACACGCACAATAATAGCAAGAAAAGGGCAAACAAGCCCGAGGAGGTGCACCTACAATTCTTGCGGCACGTTTGCGTGCCAACTGAACTACACGCCCACACACTACAATTCGACTACAGCAGCAGCATCACCCCCCTTGTCCCGCACTTAATCAAAATGAATGTCGACTACAGCGTGCTTCTGTCTGAAGGGCCGTCTGTACAATGATAACACCATGGTAAAAGCATGGTACACAAGCTCGGGGCATGCAGCTGTTGTCTGAAGTGCTGTCAGAATGAGGCCGTGAACATACAATGCAATTGACAATCACCCGAATCTATGTAGATAATCTGTGTTAGACACAGCAGTGTTAACATCGACACTGACTAGGAATCGTTCCACATTGAAGGGATCTTCCACGATGCAGGTATACAATCAAGGCACCCGGGTTATCCGCGCCATCTCTGCCGCGTTTCTCTACAAAACCAGTGACGCCATCACACACACCCAACACCTATAGTCTATTCAGGAAAAAAAAACGGAAAATATTTGACATGTTTGTCCGTGCGTCACGGTTCGATGCCGTCCGCATGCTCCGATTCCGCTGCTCCGATGCCGCTGCTCCGGTGCCGCTTCTCCGGTGCCGCTGTGGCCAGTCCTACAACGACCAAAAAATGACCCGCTCCGCTTCGTACACGCTCTCGTTGTTGTCCTCCCCAGTCGTTTCCTCGCTTTCTCCCTTGTTGCACTTAGGGTTCTTGGTCTGAATATTCTCGCGCCGAAGGGTCAACCAGCCCAATCAGCTCGTCACCACCTGTCTTCTCCTCCTTTGATGGCAAAACCAGGTTACTGAGACAGTACAGCTCCCTCTAGCACACCTAGGGCCGTGTACATAGTACCCGTCCACCTTTCTGATGGCGTCTGCCTCCGCGCACAAAGATGAGATGGGCATTGCTGCCTACACCGCCGGCCTGGAGGCCCGCGCATGTGCACCTTTGTACCTGACACCAATTNCCGGTGCCGCTTCTCCGGTGCCGCTGTGGCCAGTCCTACAACGACCAAAAAATGACCCGCTCCGCTTCGTACACGCTCTCGTTGTTGTCCTCCCCAGTCGTTTCCTCGCTTTCTCCCTTGTTGCACTTAGGGTTCTTGGTCTGAATATTCTCGCGCCGAAGGGTCAACCAGCCCAATCAGCTCGTCACCACCTGTCTTCTCCTCCTTTGATGGCAAAACCAGGTTACTGAGACAGNCATAGTGCCCGTCCACCTTTCTGATGACGTCTGCCTCCGCGCACAAGGATGAGATGGGCATTGCTGCCTACACCGACGGCCTGGAGGCCCGCGCATCTGCACCTTTGTACCTGACGCACCAGTGCCGACCCAACTCCACCACTACGCAAGCCTCGCGGCGGGTGCGCCGCAGCAAGAAGGTATCGGTTCCTTGAATGTGAGTCTAGCCCTGCTCGCTAGAAAGACCCCCACTCTCGCAATGCCCCCCCCATCCCCCCCCCGGTGTTTTGCCATCGGGATTGGGTTTTCGTCGCTTGGCAACGACGTTGTAAAACAAGCC
>CACKRE030000464.1:3317-45675 GCA_902602495.3 Ectocarpus sp. CCAP 1310/34 | reverse complement strand
GTGTCTACTAAGACTGTCACCCTGCACTCGACTTCGTTTAGGAGTGCTCTCTCTATCATTCTTCTTGCTTTCACCACTACTACAATCACTATTCTCGTCGTCATTTTGGCAGAAACGTTTTGGCAGCTCTTCTTCTATTCTGTCTCTCCGTCTTTTGTTGTGCGGGAGGTCCTCTGGCTCGAAGCTCTTGCTCTCTTCCACGCCATGATTCCCTTCTCGACTGCTGTCTTGGTCTCTGTCTTGTCCTCCTCTTGTTCCCTCTGTTCCTCCTCCTTCATCGTTGCCACTCGAATTTCCCTCATCGCCATCATGATGATCGTTTTCGTTTGTACTACTATCGAAATCCCAACCTATTGGCCGGGGTGGAAATTNCTTGTCCTCCTCTTGTTCCCTCTGCTCCTCCTCCTTCATCGTTGCCACTCGAATTTCCCTCATCGCCATCATGATGATCGTTTTCGTTTGTACTACTATCGAAATCCCAACCTATTGGCCGGGGTGGAAATTGATCCATGAGCAGTCCATGACGTTTAAAAACATCACGAGTTCGTACGGACAGGAAACGAGCCAGCTCGAAAGTAAATCGTCTCCGAATCCTATTCGTATGAAAAGCCTTCAGGCGAATCAAGGCTGTTTCGTCGGCGAAATTCCCTTTGCAAAAGGCTTCGTATGCCAAGTGGTTGGCGATAGCTACGATAAGTCGATTGGTGCCTTTGCCAAGACCACCATACGTCGAAAAAGCAGCAGTAAGGAGGGTAGATCTAGACGGGTTGAAAGTTCCCGCATAGTGTTTTGCCTTACTTGCAGCTAGATCTTCGAGGGCGGATCCTGGCGTTTGGAGTGACTTGTCGATACTTCGCCTAGCAGATGGATTGACGACTGTGACATCTATAAGGATGGATTTGGTGCAGAGTTCCTCTTCTTCATCTCCTGCGTGTCATCCTGGGGGAATCACTAAATCCATCTTGTAGAGCCCTCTTCCCCTACAAGTGCCTGTAGTAAATGGGGAAGAGTCTTCAACAGCGATTGGCATGTGGCATTCGCGTAATGTCTTTAACAGCACGCGAACCATCCTATTGTGCAGGAAGGTTGAGGTGCCGGTCTTCGCGCAGACCAGGGAATGGGGTCGGCTCAACCGTTCCATACACGGTGACAATGCACCTGCGCTGCAAAGTCTGCCTGTATCGTAGTCAGTTCGGTCGTGACTCCCCAGTACACGACCGATCGATTCTCGATAAAGGTCAGGTAGCATCCGTTCATCCATCGAAAGCCCCTGCGTTGTCAGCCATGATAGAACTCCCTTGTCTTTTGTTTCCTCCAAGCGAATCAAAGCTCTCTTCTTTGAGGTTTACTGGGATCCTGCTTTTTTCAAGCCTGTTACTACCATATGGCGGACTGCTGCATGAAGGGGCTTCGACAGGACGGCTTGAGCTCCGAAGACTTGATAGTACCGGCCAAATTCATTTCGCCCGCATGTCGACGGAGATGGTGGTTCCTCGTCAGGGTTGTCGTCTCCATTTTGTCTCTCGGCTACTACCTTCCCGGCCTCCATGAGATAAACCCCTCGAAGAGTGGGAGTTAAATCGTCAGATGTAACAAGTTTAGTCCATGACTGACCAACAGCTCTTTCGAGCTTGTCTTTGGTGATGATCTCTTTTAGTTTCTTGAGGGAGTCAATCAGAGCTAATCCTGTTGGTAGCTGTGCAAGTTGCGGTAGGCATTGTTCAATGGTGAGTCCTGTTGATGCCTGCACTGACTTGGAGAACACTAATGCTTGCCCTGCCACAAAAGCCGATTCTCGAATGAGAACACTGCTCGTAATTCCAAGCCCCCCTTCACGTATGGGCAGGTGCACCTGTGCCCGAGCTGAACCTTTGAAGAAGTCGACCTCACTCTTCTCTGGGTTTGCGCGTACCTCTTCCACGGTTGGAATTCCCACAGTGTTTGCCATTTTGCCGAGAACGATCTTGCTTACTGCCCATATCATCAGGTTGTCATGTTCTCTTGCGGCAGTGTTGGTAATGCTCGGTGCAATCGTTCTCAGCAGATGAAACAAGCGTGGAACGCCAGACAAACGTAGCAGTTGGTAGCTCGCTTGCGGGTCGTCAAGTGTGGAAAGGCGGCGTATCAACTCAGCAGGGTTACCGCGGGCGAAGTTGGTGACGAAACTCCTCTGGAAGCACTCTGTCCCTACTGGGACTCCAACAATGGCCATACCACCTTCAGCAACCGAGAGACCCGTTTTCGTCAAATCTCGCTGTTCGTCGTTTGTCAAAGAGGAGAAGAATAATCCTTCTGGGAAAAGGACTTTCGATTTCGGGAGGCTGAGCTCAATGCCTTTTTGCAGCAGGTGGTCTTGGATCCAGTTGGTTACGGTGGCGATGGCCTGAATATTTCTAGCCAAACCTGGTGGAAGATGCACTTGGAGGTCGTCGACGTATCCAATGAGCTTGGCTCCTGGCACTGGTGGCTTGTCGTTGAACTCCTTCATCGTGTCAAGAAGCCCTACACAGAAACCGAACCCTCCCAGATTGCATCCTTGTTGCACTCCACGCTGTGAACGAACAATCTCGATCGAACCGTCCTCCATTTTGAATAAAAGTTTCGCCTTGGTTCGAGCGTAGATGTTCCCGAAGTATTTCACCAAGTGTGGCGTGTGGGTGGCTACTGCTGTCAGGATGGACGATCGGAGAATGCTGTTGTAAGCATTTCTCCCATCGAAAGATAGGATAGTGCTGCCTTGTTGGTGGCTTAGAGCTGCTGTGGAAGCCACTATCTCTACTCCTCCTGGAACGCCTCCTCCAAACTGGTTTGATGCTTCGAAGATGTCGGCAATCCCTTGCTTGTACTGCCTGCAAAAGCTGCCACTGATGATGCGCCGTAAAACTCCTCCAACTGCGATCGGTCGTTTCTTCTCTCCCAACGCAGAAAGGCTGGCACTGGTGTGGAGGCCCCAAAACAAATCTGGAAGCTCGTCGCCATAGTAGAACACTTTGTAGCTGAAGTCCGCCAGGGTTTCAGAGAAATCATCGCTCATGCCACTAGCTTGGAGATATGAGAACCGTAGACCATCAGGACCTGGAGCACTCTGCGGATTAGCCTTGTTTACCGACTGTTTGATAAACTTGAGCTCAAAAGGTTCCTCAGCTTCGGCGATGAAGTCTATATTGTGCCTTCCTTCACTATCTTCTGCAGCTTTGATGCTGGAATCCCACGCAGCAGCGATATCTTCAGGATCTTCATCAGGGTGTAAATTTTGGAGGTGCTCCAATGTGACGTTGTTGCGCGGAGATGGTGCTGGGGAGATCAAGGCACTAGCAGCTTTTGTAATCCCTCCTCGTTCATGCGTAAGACGTGTGGCTCTCCTCTGGCGATTACTTTCTGTGTCTGCATACACCTGAAGTCTACGATTCTTCTCGTACAGCAGGAGCCAGGCGATAGGCTCACTAAGGTCACCACTTGCGAAGCGGTTGAATCGGGAGACCCTATTCATCCGTCCGTCAGTCGATCCGTGCAACGCTGGGGTAAGATGAAGCAGCTTGGTCGCTCGGACAAGTTGGAGCTGTCTTTCAACACGTGCTGCTATGAAACTTTCCGCTGCGAGAGGAGACATGTTAGAGGTATCCAATTCCTGTTGGTCCATATGAACCGCTCCAAATGCTCGGACAATGAGAATGAGGACATGTTGGAGGTGCTTACAAAATACTTTCGCCATCTACGGATCGACGTGTTTGACTGTCGAAAAAATTGACGTTTCAAGAGTATCTTGTCGAACCTGATCCAGGGCGTTGCTGACGTCGTTGAGGTTCCACGGTAATAGAAGTGGCTGTCCGTCATCCTCTTCCACTATCGGTGAAAGCAGCAATCCGGGGGGCGATGGGGAGGATGCAGGTCCTGGTTGGCAAGAGTGCTTTGTCCGTGGAGAGAAGAGGTCGCCGCACGCATCACATGCGGCGTAATTAGGAGCATTGGCGCTCGAACGTAAAGATCCAGGAGAAGAGAAACTGAGAAGTAGCTGCTTTCCTCGTCCTTTGTGCTGACGTTGCTGGTGTGAGGCCAAGTTCCTTGCTGTCAAGCTTGTCGATCCTTCGTCGCTGCAGAGGGGACATGAATACCGTAATTCTGTTGAGCATCGTGGCGCAGACCCAGCTCCAGGTGGTGGAGTCATGATACTCATTCTCCTGTTGCTGCTGGTTGAAGATGCAATTCAACGGGAATCGATGGTAGTCCCTCAGCCACTGCCGCCACCGCGTTCCGTCCTTTCACCACGCACACCGACCTTCCACCACGCTAACAAGCGTGCGTGGTGCAAGTGGTGAATTCGTACAAAGAGGCCAAGGGCTCGAATGTGTGTGTGCGTGCTGGGTAGGCTTGTAGCCTTGAAGTTGCGGAACAGGAGAGTGGTGGTCTGCCGAATACGCGCTGGGATCCGTGTCGGTTCAGGTGAAACGCAACATTGAAAGGCGGCACGCGACACGCGACATCATTCTCAGCGACTTGAACGCATGTTTGCGTGTCTTGTGTTGTTTTTTGCCAGAAACACGTCGTTGAGGTGTGTACGACACCCCAGCGGATGCATGCGCAGAGAGCAGTGTGACCCGGGCCTGGAGAGAGCGGGGCAAAGGCAATGGCCCCATCGGAGACAACTGAGAGAGACGAGGTCTCAGATGAAGACCTCGAGGAGAAGGTAACGTGATGCGGCCATGTGCGTTTGCGTGGTAGCACACGCGGCGTGGTTACCTTTGAGAAGTTTGGAAGTTAGTTGCTGGTTTTGAACCATGGAATCGATGGTCGGTGCGTACCGCTTTTGCGATGGCACCGATGTAATGACAGCCTCGCTTCGAGTCATTTGACGACGAGCTGACACCAGAGGCGTGCAGCGCATAGTGAATATGAGTTGCCATGCAGCGTTCGTCCCCCGCTATTTAGTTAGTTGTTTTCAGTTATGATTGAGAACATGTACGTGCATCCATTTGAATTTGTATTGCGCGCTGCGAGATAAGGCAGCGTACAGAGGCTGACATTGTACACGTCTAGATATGTAGGAAGGGCAATCTCTGCGACATATATCACTATTTACTACTGTGGCCGTCGTAGATGGCGATTGGGAGAAGATTCTGAAATACATGTAGAACCTACAGCACGGACATGCCGTATATGTATGTATCTCGGTGCGTTATTGACTATCCATGGTATCAAAACATTTGTACCATCTAGGAGTGAGTGTCAAGAGCAGAGCTGTGATGGGCGGACAGAGTGGGGATAAGTACCGTACAGCGCTTTCTGTCAAATGACAAGCAGATTCCGTCTGCTAGCGAAGAGATTTAAAAGTTCGTAAGAAACTTGTATTGTTGACCACATTTCAGCCTTCGGTCCAACCATTCTGCACAATAGACAAGCGAAGAAACCCAAGGGCGGCGTTAAATAATGGAATAATAGGGATAACGGCAAATTGTGTAGAAGTAGAAAATATGTGAAACACCTGCAGCCCAGGCAACCAAGACGCGAGCGTTCAAGACGTAAAACTAAAGCGCACAACTGAACCACGTCCTCGTGCGCACTTTTGTACCACAGAGACAGAGAGATGGAAAGCATCTCAAGGCATCATCGTAGAGGACACCACTGATTTGTCTCTCTTGATAAGCCGGGTTAGATAAGTGCCCTGCGAATATGTAGTGTAGACCCCGTGACGTCACAGGCCATCCGCAATTAATCGTGTGCGGCTCGAGACCAGTTCTGATGCTTCTCCTTTCCACTTGTCTCTATCGGTTGCTGCTAAGCGACAGTTCATGCGACCTTCACCCTCAAAGGACCGTATATTGAGATGTCTGTCCATATCCTTGCGTGATTGATAGCCGCTGTTTGTGTGTTTGCAACTTAGACTAACCTCTTTAGTTTTGACTGAGGCTGGGATCTTCTTAGTTCCTCGGGTTAGGCTACGAATGACTGCCCGCTTGTTTTCAGTGTAAGGGTTCTTACCTATGCGGGTTCACAACTTGTGCTAAAACTTTGTTGTTTTCGATACTCTGTTGAGCACTGCGTTCTCAACTGCCAATTTGAAGCGTGGACGCTAACGGTATTCGCCGGCGACAGGCCCGGTGGAAAACTACGGCTTGATGTGTGTGTCATTTGTCAAGTGTTTTATGGTGTTTGGTGTACTGTAAACTACATGTGTTGACTTGTTTTCTTGGCTTTTCGAAGACGATATGGAACTCGAGGTGACGCTGCCTCACCCGATATCTCCCTGGAGTCGCCACTCAACCCCCCTTTAGCGTCCACAAGCTGACGATGTGACGTTCTTGGTCCGCGTACTCATCTATTAGTCCCAAATCGAAAGCATCGGCATACATACGTCGATCGGCATCTGTTGCATGGAACCGGTTTGCTTTGGTGACGGTAGGCATGCCGATCCGTTTCACTCGCAGAATCAGCAATTGCAGTGAGCCTTAAGCGTATTACAGCACACTTTGCCACCAACATCACCGAAATGTTCTCTGCAGGACCCTTTCCGAGAGCTAGGGGCAGCGCAAGACACCTATCCGCTGGTGAATGCACCCTGCTTGCTTGTGGTAAGTGACCATATTTTCGAAGACTCTTGGTAATCGTGACTATCATCTGGGGGACAGACCTACATGGAACATTCGACGCAAAGAGCTGCTCTGGGCGTTGAAACGGATGCGAATTTCTTGACGTGACGGGGGCTTCAGCATGGTGACTGGTCGTGCGTGGCCAATCCCGACTAAAGGTTACGGTCGGCAGTAGATTAACCGTAGAAGGGATGGAAATTGGGTGCTGTCACGGAGGGATGTTGCATGGTAGGTGATAAGTACAAGGTATTAGGCAAGCAAAACGTGTGATCTTGAAGTCGAACGGAAGAACCACAACAGAACATAACCGTGTCACCATAAGTTACGCCTTCTCAGCCCCTTTCTGTTACCTCCCTGATGCCCTCTCTGTCTCTGTGTACCGAATGTATGGATGGCCTATCACACAGGGTTTTCGATGGGATACGTCCACCACGAATGCTGTGTGCGACCTTGACGCGGTGATGGTCTTCTTTGACGATGATGTGAGAGGCGAGAAGTAATCAGCGCATGAAGTTTCGGTGTTTCTTTGAGTACGTTGTTCATTTTGTTCTAGTTTCGTGCTATTGCTACCGTGGTGTTTGTGCACGTGCGCGCGAACCTGTGAAATCATACGCAGGCAATGAAAACTATGTAGCTATAACTTAGACACGTGGCACCAGCTCCTTGCTCCAAAGCATACAACCAAAATGGACACATGATTTTGTGTTTCTCCAACTCATGACGTGAAATCGCTCAACCGCGAAGACCTTTCAACAGCACAAGAGCTTGCGAAAATGAGTTCCACACAGCATCTCGTGCAATGTGTCGGCACATCCCAAATGGATCGAGCTCTGAAGAGTGCCTCTGGCTTGGTGTACATTCCTAGGGATGTTTGGTTTGTGCCTGGTAGATGCACGAGCAGCGCCGGTGAAGTAGTGCTTGTCAGGAGCACGCGACGCCACCGTGGCCGTTGTCAGCCTGAGGTTCCAAAGGTTTCCCCTGAGAAATCACCTTGAGTTGGAAGTAGTCTGTCGATGCGCCGCCTTGATGTTTGCTGTGTGGGACCGCGAAATGCTCGGGCCACATCAAGGCAAAGTCGCTGGCGCTAGTGGACTGCGTCCAGGATACGTACAGCAACGTAGCCGCTCTCATCGATGACTCGGTGTACAACATGGAGGCCGGGCTTGAGGAAGACCTGGAGAAGATGATGCTGGACCTTACCAGGGTGGACCCGAGAGTGTCCACCATCGTGGCCGGGGTCCGATCTTTGTCGATGACCTTTCAGGTAAGGTTCTGGTACTTTCATGACAAATGTACAACCTGACCTGTTGTGATTGTTGTGGTGGTTGTTGTTGTTGTTGGCGTCGTCGTCGTCGGCGTCGTCGCTGCCGTTACCGTTGTCGTTTTTTATGTTGTACTACACGACGTCATTATGAAGATCAGTGCAGGGTTTCTCTTGCTGTACGTCCTCCGGTGCCGCATCCTCTTTTCTGTTTGGCCCATATCTCTGAAGTGTTTCGGTGGCAGTTCACCGGAATGGAAAAACAAGGCGAACTTGCTCTGGTGGCATTGGTGGGTCCGAGACCTATTCCCGTGGTTACCATGGCCTACTATTGCATCGATGACGATGAAGGCAACATCATCAGGGATACAACTCTATATCTGGACTTCCTGGAATCGAATCGTGCACGCATTGAATCTTGGGGCCCTGCCCCTTGACTGGGCACGGCTAAGCATCACATAGATATATATCTACATACTTCATATATGCGAAGACCTAGAAGCACATACCTATTTGAAAACCTTGTCATTCACAAGCACTCTTTTGTTCGAACACAATAGGCTCATGCGGTATCCAGCATAAAATGCGTATGCGCCAGCCTCCGCTTCCGGAGGTTCAGCAACGAGGGCGGGGCGGTCGACCTCACGCCCGCTTGGCACCAACGCGTCGTGTCATCCACCAGAATCTTCGGAGTGCAGCACGACACGCACCACGACCAGCAGGTTGGTGTGAATGAACAGACCATGCAACGGCTCAACTGACGTTTGGGGGAACATAGAGGTGTCCGTGAGGCCATTCGTGGGTGCGGAGTCTTCGGACAAGGGGTCAGGCGAACGGGGATGACGGAATTTACCCAGCCTTCATTGGCCTCGCCGGAACATATTTTCACCATGCAAGTGGCAAATACTTCGTTTCGAAACGGTTAGTCCGTCCGATTCTTCATCGCCCGTGTATAAGTACATGCGCATCGGTTTTCAGGCTGAACAACCGCCATCGAGAATGACGCCAGGAAACGCGCTCTCTTCGGTATTTACGCTGGCTGCGTGTGTTTCGTTCAGATGCATCTGACGTCGTCCGAGTCGTAACACTCAACTGCCGACGAGCAGGCTTGTTTCTCTACCCGGGCAATATCGTAGGGTTGCACCTCCAAGCTGCTTTCCATTCCCCTCTCCCAAGAAACCGTTAGGGCTCGACCTAACTCTGCAGGACATTCGCTACATAACTGTCCATCGTCCTTTTTAGAACAACGTGGTGGTGCTGTTCATGCTTTCGAGGCTGAACGCGTCTAGCCCTTGGATCGTTACCGCCATCTACGACGAGCTACGGTGTCACGATACCACCGCGCTGAAGCACCTCATGTCTGGCTACGTGGCGAGCCCCGCCATCTCAGCGGTAGCGATGAAACTGCCCAGCATTCCGGCCTTATGTGCGGCGCTCACGTCGAAGGTATAGAAATCGAAATCGTGTTTTACATGTGCGACAAATGGCGGGGGCGGACTCATCCGTTCTTCGCCTTGCCCAGGCGAACTTACATTCCATCCATCCACCACATGTCACATTCGCCCCTAAGATGGCGTTCTCTGCCCCATTCAAACACCAATCCAGTGTGTGTGGGTTCTGTAGCCACACTATCATGTTGAAGTATTTCATTTTAGCAACGGGGGGAGTATAGTGGTCGCCATGCCGACATGGCTTGGATGCAAACAAAGAGATATCGTGGAGGGAGGGATGAGGAACCTTGACACGTGCCCATCAACCCACCAACCCGCTGTGTCGCTATCCAAGGCAATCGTAAGGAGAGAACGCGGTCGCCCTTGACCATGGCTGCCATCACATCATATTCTCCCTTGTAGGAACCATGGAGTGCTTTCGTTGACCCGGCAAAGACGTTGTTACCGGCAGGCTCTCCCGCAAATGAAGAACAAATTTTTCGCCGAGGGGCACAGCCGAGGCCTCAGGCGGCACCCCTTTGTCCACGCGGTGTTCATGCACCTGTACCAGACCACCAAAGGGCTTCACGTCAAGGCCGACGCGGCGAGGGTGGTGGCGATGTTGGACGAGCTATTCGATCAGATAGGTAGTTTCGCGTGCGATTCCTCGTGAGGGGCTGATAGTCGCATTCAATGCTAAACTGGTCCGCGAATTATGAAGTTATCCGCCGTTGGGAATATGAATCTGTGAGATACATGCAAAGGAAATTCATCAAGGTCGTGTCTGAATATCATCGTCAGATATCAACGGCAACGACTACGTGGACTGGGAAGAGTTCACGTCGTTCTGCATCGAGCTCGGGGTCATCAGTGGGAAGGTTCGTCCGTTCGTCCACCGGTTGTCTGCCGGTTGCATTTTCTGTCATATCGTGTAGATATCTATCTGTCAGTCGGTAGTTCTGTCCGTCTGTGTGTCTGTCTGTGTACCGTTCCGTCTGTGTGCCCGCCTGTCCGCCCGAAAAAGAGCATGGGCGACATGACCAGTACAAATGTTGAGCGGAAACCAGCACATGTTCCACACTGTGATCAGCATGTTCGAGCGCATTTCCCCCGCGATCCTCGTTTCTCTGAGTCGCAATCACTTTTGACATGAGCAGGGAACCAACAATGCTGCTTTCCAGCCGGACGACTTCATTATCGAGTACCAGCCCGTGTCTCTGCCGGGAGTGGCCCTTTGTGGGGGCGGTTCTGGTTGTGTTGGCGGTGGGAACGACGGGGCCGAGGACGAGGCGACTGTTCGTAGCGGCACCATGATCAGATCCGCAGAGTGAGAGGCGCAAACACCGGACGAAACATAGTCATCTGAATCTTTGGTTACGGTCCCCGTTCTTCCCCGCGTCTGTCGCTGTTGTAGCTGCTCAATGAAGTTTTGGGCGATGAACGCTAGAGGGTTGTTCACACCAGGTACATAGGGAACGGTATGTGGAAAAGAAGGCAGCATTAGCAGCATAGCATGGTATCAGCAGTAGAATAGGCGGCAACACAAATAATTATATCGGCGCCACCCACCACACCACCAACACCACCAACAGCGTCATGACCGCAACGACACTAAGAGTGACGTACCACAACAAACCCATGACGGCAACATTTGCCCAACATTGATTCTGAAGGTCGAGCTTCCTTCCGCGTCCTAACTTGCTGCCCTACCGAGTCTTGCCAACCTAGCACAGCGAACGCTTGGCGGACACATTTAGGCGTCGGTAAACATGTCCATTACCCTGCTTCTCGTGGATGTTTGGAAAAAATGTTCCCGCGCGCATTTCTCCATCCACCAGTTCCTCCTACTATGTGCCCTTGCCCGCGCCATAAGCCTCTTATTGCTGTAATTGCTGTTGTCGCCATCGTCTGCGCCCGTTGTCGTCTTCCCAGGTCCGGGCACGGCCCAGGCATTGCCTTCATGACGTACGTTCCTGAGCTGAAGCAGGCATACTACGCTGACAAGGGCTCCAACATCCTGAAGGTGCTTGCTGTATAGTACGCACGTGGCCCACGTCAGCCCCCGCAACATAATCGGTGGGATAGAACTAGCGAAATACCTGTGGTTGTAGCTTAGCATCGTTCATTTTGTTGATGATGGTGATGTTGTTGATGGTGGTGATGCTGTGTTTTCGTCACCAAATCGAATTTCGTTTTGCCTACGGCCAAGGCCTGCCCGATTCCCCTGGTCACAAGTTGACCCAACCTTTCGGCTGGAGAATAAGATACTTCGAAATAATTTTCACTGTTTGACGTTTCTCCATGACGTGCGTCATCGCCCCCCTTGGCCTCATGAAGGCGTTGGACTCCATCGGAAAGCCCAACCATCAGCATGAGTTTCTGGACCCGTACTTCGTTGAAGGCCAGCACGTGGCAGTGCACACGGTGGCCTACATTCCCGGCCGTTACCTAGTCGTGGTGAGTCATCAACCCCCTTCCGCCTATGACGTTCGTGGGTTAGAGGATGCCTCGCTTGGTTCACTTGTTCTCTGTGGGGGTGGCCCTGGTGAGGCAAGCGAGTCCCGGTCTCATCGCATGATGTAGGCGCTGGGTGGAGCACGAATCATTGGTGATTCTGTTAGCTCTATGACTTGCACTATGGCGGCAGCATGACACTGGGCTCATTAACCGTTGCGCGCTGAGGTTGTTCCTGAAAGCACTGGGTTCCTTGTTGTGAGCTACACAGCCCCATTGCTGCCTCCCCGCACCCGCCGTCCGGGGCGCTTCGGGGTGACCGTCCCGCGCGCGTTCTGGTGTGGTTGACGGGATCATCGTGATACGAAAAAGAAACAGAAACCAAATACGGGGTTGGATGAGCTCTGTACATTCGATGTCAGCATTGTCTCGGGGACAAAATACCGGGGGGGTTCGCAGCTACGTTTCATCGATCGGCCTCACGGAAAGACTCTTTGAATGGGCTCCCCAGAGGACTACCACTACGAGGATGTGAGGCTTGTGTTTGTGATGCTTCCGGGCGAACCCCTCAAGTAGACACACATAAGCCGCAGCGATGCTCATTTTCCTTGCTCTATGGTCGTGCCCGCCTCGCTCGCGTTCTCTCTGCATGATTATGGATTCCCGACAAACGGATCTCGAAATAATGATAAAGTTCTGCAGCGACCACAGCGTGAATCTCATGAAGGAAGTCAAGAACCGGAGGGGGTGCACACACGGCTACCATAGCGAGGTGTGAAATAAACATTCTGCGAGGGCAGGCGACGCGTGTGGGTGCGCACATTCATTCGGGTGTCTACCGAGAATGTTAGGACCAGGGCGAACCGTCGAGCATCCTGTGTATTCTTAGAACGAGACAGATCTATTCGCGGGAATCTACGGTCTCCCCCAAGCGCGTGAGAGTCGGATGAAACAGCAGGGTAGAACACCGATCATTGAATACGAAACTGAGTAAACTTCTTTCGAGGAGTCGTTGCAATCGGCCCATGACCGTGATTGGGGTATGTTCTCGCGATGTTACTGTGAAACTACATCACTGTATAGGGTCGTGCCGCTTGTGTAGGCTATGACGTAGAACATCGTCCAGCGGGCAGGTCCACCCCAGAATTGCAGATAATATCAACCCTCGTAGACGGGTTGCGGCACGATCTGCCTAATGGGGGCCTGGAGAAAGGGGCGTATGCCTGCCCTATCTCTTCCATGGCATGTAACACGTGCGTTTCGTGGATGCTCTTCGAAAAAGCTGCAATATGTCGTACGCGTACGAGTAGGCACCCCAGAAACTTCATTTTCTCACTGGGATAAAAACTAGCTGGAGTTCGAGTATTGCACTGCATGACTCGTAGTGTGGGGCGAAATCATCTCTCATCTGTGGACCTTGAAATTGATTTGAATCCGACGCATTGTCCAGCTCTCTTCGATACTGTCAATCTCTGATGTTTCCGTTCGGCATAGCATATGGGGTGATCCTGTTCTCCCTCCTCTCTACAGTATCAACTCTCTTCACTGTGACACAGGCGAAGGTGATGCACCAACTAATGCACCGCAAGATCATGTGGGAACCGTGCTTCCAGAAACTTATCTCCGTTGGCTCCGACAACCATCTCTACGAGTGGGAGGCAAGTACACCGGCGTTGTTCGGGATATGGATTGTGTAGTATGGTAACATGGCAGGGCAGAAGTTCTCAGGCGATGCCCCCACCATAAGACGTTTGGAAAGGAAATTCGAGAGTCGTACGCTCAGAAACACGTGCGCCAACAATATGCCCTCATGGACGGATGATGTCCCTGCGGAGTACGGAACGGCGCCCAAAAGATGCTCGGAGCTTTACGTCTCCATCAGTTTCTTCCCATCAGGTACATTGTGCTTGCCACAATATCTGCTCTCACTCTTTCACCCCAGCCTTGTCCCTGCTCTGTCTCTCTGTATCTCTCTGAATATCTCTCTCGCTCTCTCTCTCGATATCGTGTATCTGTGGGTTTCTCTCGGTCTCTCATAGTTATCTCTCTCTTTCTGTCTCTCTCAATTGTGTGTCCCTCTCTCTTTCGCTCTATGCGGGCATGTCGTGTACGCATCGCGTATTCTCGATGTCGGTAAACCTGGCTCAGGTCGACGAAATCGCAGTGGGTGCCAAGCGCATTCATCTTCACCCCGAGCACTGCAACACTATCACGGACATCGTCTGTATCGCGGAGAAGGAGCTCGTCGTCACTAGCTCCTTGGACAGGCGTGTTTGCGTGTGGCAGGTGAAGATGGCTCTCCAACACTAGGCACCTGCACCCTTTGGCCAATCAGCGATCATTTCATCCGAGGGTGTCGTCAAGGTTGAACGTTAACATGTTTGTCTGTTCTGCCAGCATTTGGTCATCGACGACCCGAGATTGTCATTGATGAACCCATTTATGGTGCCCCCCTTACTTCGCCCCGCGCGCGACAAGGCAAGGAAGAATGTGGGTTGCGGACAGCGAGCACGAGAAACGGGAAAGCAGGAGGATAAATCTAGACTACATGTAACACTTGCCTCTCGGGCCCCCTTCCCCGGCCCAAAGATCTGTCTTGGCGTCTTATGACATTTGCCACCTGCAGGGCCTCTTGTAGCAAGACTCGAGCAGCCTTTAGGAACAAGCAGGGGCCGACTCTCTGCGCGCACCAACGGTCAACATTCTCCGAAAACATTCAAGAAGAGAAATCAGTCCCTAACAACGACCCAACCACAAGGATGGCCACAAGGGCAGAACCTACACCCCTCTCCCGCTCCCCCCTCTTTCCTTACCCCCGTCCCTTTTACAACCAGATGCCGACCTGGAAGCTCCGCGCAATGTTCCGCGACCACACGCTCGGTGTGCAGGCGCTTTCGTACCTCCGCGGCACTCTCCTCTCCGCCGGTTTCGACTGGGAGATAATCGCCTGGGACGCGGATCGGTTGGAAAAGATAGGAACCATGAACGGACACAAGGCACCTGTCACGACAGTCGCACAGGTACAGGGGAGTTTCATGTGCATTCAGCACCTTCGCGAATTCCCGACAAGCGCTCTCGCACGGTTCGCATTTAATGTGTTCTTGTCGTTTCCTACACCCCATGTTCCGGATGGACCACCACTCCCGAAGATGGTCTGCCCAACGAACTACGAGGACATGAAGGCTGTCTCCGCTGACTGCAACCACGAAATCAGGTGTGGCGAAACGGTCGAGCTGCTTGCGTGTCGGATATGGCGAAGATATGATGGCCTGGGGCTTGTGCCGCAGAGGAAACGTGTTAAACATTCGAGTCGATTGCTAGTCTGAAACACTGCGTCAGATACCGCGTGGGTAGGTTGGTTTTGTGGCCATTCCCCGCGCTGGCTCCTGTGGGGAGTTAAACGCCTTCCGACGTTGGGGCTTGCGATATAATCTCTGAAAAATCCGTCTCTTGTTTTCTGTGAACATACTAAACAAGCAGAGAATCACCTTTCCGTGGGGAAAAAAGTGACCTTCCGGTCGGCGACGAAAAAGCGCTGGAGAATGAACCCTTCTTACGATAGAAATTTTGGCTAACACCGCAGAAGACGAGTAGAAAAGAAACGTCTATGTCGCATTCCTCTTGCTATTGTCGTGAGCCCGACTTTACCGAAAAGCGCGAAGGCTGGCGTTCAGGGTAGACGGGATGACGCACACCGTATGTATACTTTCCTATTAGCCCACCACTCACAAGCACCATACCTGCTGCAGACGCAACATCAACTGTCGAACTCCACACATTTCGAATGGTGTCACGAAACAGGGTGTGGGACCTGAGTGGTTGCATCGCAGGAGGCAACACGATCCCATGCCTCATGGTTTTCCGTCTGCCTCATTTCCCGGGCACCATGCAAGGGCCAAAGCAAATATTCCTCCCTTTCGACCAAGAGCTGTCAGTAAAGGGGTAAGTGGTCGACGTTGGTGGTAGGAGGGGGGGGTGGGGATTCTTGAAGGGACATAGCGGAGTGCGCGTGCTAGTCGATCTCTCAATGCATCTCACAGCTTCGTGCTGACCAAAAAAGGCCCGCATAAATGCTGTTCGGCCACTTGCTTGCTGTGCACTCTAGCCGACTGATTTTTACGAACACATCCACCCCCCTAAGCCAACGTGCATGTACCTGCTGACGGTTTCGTGTCGACACGATCCGCCCTCTCAAAGAAAGCAAGGTAGGTATGACCGGTGCTGATTACATCTCGTCTGCGAGATGTACGACCATGGCGTTTGGGGCCCCTCTGTTCGGGAAAAAAGAATCGTTTCGCACAACTTGTACGCGAACTTCGAGATCTTCACACTTTGCTCGCCCACCGTTGCTCTTGGTTCCGGCCCCCGAAGGTACTCCAACATGCTCGTCGCCACCCACAACGTCATGAGTTACGCCGCACGAAAGATCAAGAAGGTGAGGGGGGCATGACGTTATTCATTGTGCACTCCCATAGGGCAGGTCAGGTTTCTCCCGTTCCATGCATCCTGCCTTCGGGCAGTCGAGCTCACCACATATGGTGCGCAAACGTTGCGCATGACGAACGACCTTCGAATGCAGAGAGAAGCCCCACATGTAGTTTCGGCACACGGGGGCTTATTCCGGTCTCCGCCAAGGGCTAACTCGTGATAGCTTCAAACCGAGAGAGCTCCACGATCGCATGAATTCGACCGCCTCGACCTGTCCGGGCCGGGCCGATGCCTCGAACACCAGGCAGGCACCCCCAAAAATATCCTGGTCAGAGAGGACTCACATTAAGAACACCTGACCACACAAATAGCACTGCTCGACAATGCCGATAACAAGAGTTCACCATCCCAACCACACCAACACGCAGCCAACATAATCGCGTCGGCAAACACGGTAGCTTCCCTAGCAAACCGACAACGAACGACACTGAATGCGCGACGCTGGGCACCGTGGAACGTTAATACTCCAGGAATTCTTCGTTCCTCCGGCTGCCGAGTACAACGCGAGCTCCGCCCACTTCCTGAGTGCCTTGAGGCGCAACGTTCACATCTGGGACGCCACGTCCGGGGAGTATATTCGGAAGCTCATTGACGTCAGCCCGAGGTACCTATACTCACGTTGATCATAGCGCGGCTTCTCGCACATCACACACAGAGATTGCATAGTCGTAGCCTTGGTGGCCAGGCTGGTAGCTTCGAAGCTTCCTTGCGACGAGTTGGAGAGTTGGATCCAACGACGTGTCGTATTAACTCAGTTGGTGCGGAGGTAGTACTGTTGGAAGCGCTTGTTCATGGGTGCACTTGAAGGAACGGACTGCGAGACACGCGTCGTGTTTCACACTAAGGCATTCTCACCGGGTGGCGTCTCTGTGGTTACTTGTGTGTTTTCTGAAAGGGAATTCACCGAAAGGCTTGCTCTGAGTGACCCCGATTTGGAGTCCTGCACATTGAATGGGAAGAGTGAGCACGGGGCAGTAGACATTATGGGACACGATTTACAGGCAGGGTGACATGGAAAAACGAAGCAAAACAATGGTCGCTGTTTTCCCTCTAAACACTAGAAGTACAATGTTATGTGCGTCGTTCAAACAAGAGAGTGGTGCGTGGTCGGTGGTAGGATGCCGTGAAAGGATCATGAGGAAAACTCGAGTACGTGCTGACGTGAGGGGGCTAGGAAAAAAGTCGCGAGGACTCCACACGCCACTTCAAATGACCCCTCCGTGACCTGTATTATGAGAGACGTAGAAGGACAAGCCGTTCATGATGCCTTCTAGAAGTGCTCACACCGACAAGCATTCAAGTTTATCGAAGTTTTCATACCCGCGCAACGATGGCCATAGCTGCCGACCTCCGCAATAACCATCGTCTGATTTCCTGAGTACATCACACTTTCCTGAATACATCACACAGAAACTCGAGCGCTTGACTGTGACGCCTGGTACGTCGGAAAAGGGTTCGACGTGCCCCTTCCCGGCTTTCGTAATTTGAATCCAGGGAGTGTGCCCGGGGTGAAGGATATCGCAAACATGACGATGTGTCACTACCTCCCCTTGCCTACATTCTGCTCACCCTCACTCGTCATCGGGCCACACCGTAGCGCGGACATTGTCAGTGCGTGCTTCGCTCTCCCGTTCGAGCGCCGGCTGATCCTCGGAACGGAGGATGGGAAGCTGCTGCTGGTTAACTACGTCACGGGGGCTATTCTTGATGAGACGCAACCACACAGTGCCGAGGTTGGCCCTGCTCCGGGTTAGCCATGGTCGTTCTTCGATCGTGTGCGTTTTCTCGTAGCCTGAAGCGAGCTGCGTCTGTACGCCAGGAAATATACCACTGCCATACCAATGGTGTAGCCTGTGGAATGGGGTCCTTATGTTTTTGTCTGCATCGCGCGCATCCATGGGAAATTAGCGGTGACGTCGGCTATATCAGTCCGTACACTTACAAGGGACGTTTGTCGCTGTATTGTCGGTAAGTACCACATTGACAGATATTGGTCAAACAAATTTGTTGGCAGCTTGATTCAGGTGAAATAGTTATTGCAATTACTTCCCAAATGGTCGACAGTCGTACCTCTTTCAGCATCCGCTTGTTGCCAAACGTACCCAACGCATTCGCCCAATCATCGAAGGCCGAACAACTACGGCAGGAAACTTGTGTCTTCGAGCATGACCGCGTGTGATCCCTATCATATCCTTTACGCATAGCGCTGTCGACGCAATCCGAAAAGCGTAGGCTACAGCGTATCTTGTGAAAAAGCGTGCGATAGGTGTGAAGTGGTCAATCTCCGGAAGTCAGCCGTCAGCTCATTGGGTCGTTCACGTGTTGTTGGGTGGCGTCGTGGTTCTTGCCGTTTTTCGCTTGCTTTGTGCAGGTGACGCAGATGGCGTACTGCAAGGCGACGAAGATGATCATCTCCGCCGACTACCACGGAGGCGTCGTCATCACAAGCGAGATACAGTGCAAGCTCAAGGAGGTAACGGCCAGACGCAGATAGATGTTGTAGGTCCACAAACGTTTAAGTCCTACCGTGATCGTTCGCGGTCATCGAGAGACGATGGCCAGTTGGTCTCTCGCCTGCGGGAGGGGGTAGTCAACTCTTCCAGATTCTCCTCATCTGTCCCAATAGCACAAAATCGATGGAACATCAATGGGCAAACTCACTTTGCCGCTTGGTTGAAGAATAATATATTCAACCACGTCTAGTCAACAACTTCCGGCCGTGAGTTTCCTAAAAGTGCTGGAGAGAGTATCGGGATATTTGCACGTGCCTACAAACGTACCCGACATTGATGCAATAATTTATCCGTTCCGCACGTAGGTCGACTCACTCCCCGCCCTCTTTACCCACATCGTTGACGCCACGGATCTACCATGCGTCAATACAGCTACGAAAGCTGAGGGACGTACACGGGCCCGGGGTTCCCATAACAGGGATGGCATACTCGTATCGTCTCAGCAAAATCGTCACTTGCTCCAGCAGCGCCGAGGTAAAAAAATAGTGCAAGTATTGGGGCTCACTCTTCGCCAAACGAGGGTGGGCAATACGGTGTAGGTGCGGGTAGGTCACAGCTTCGAACCCTGGGTCGTGGAAAAGTGTTCCAAGAAGTGCCTTCTATTTCGTACTCACATGTATCTAATCACATATATAAGTTGCTGTGTCTCCGCATCGGGAGGATCCTTCACCGTGCAATGTCTTCAAAACTTCAGAGACGCTAGTTGTGGTTGGCACCCTCTTGACGTCTTACCCCTCTCAATCTGGAAACGCCAACCCATGGAACAGCTACAAGTGCTCGGGTTCCAGCATCTTGACTATGTGGCGGCAGCCGTGCAGAGCGTCGGGGAGCCTTCCACGGGGCTGGTGTTCCTCGACCGCTACTCTATCATCGCCCTGGGAGACCTGACGAGGGTAAGAGAGACGACGAAAGGGGCAGCGACCGACGCGGAAACGGAAGCGGAGACGCAAGCAGAGACAGAGATAGCACGGACAGCGACAAAGACACAGAGCGATAGCCGTGGAGACGTCAATATAGTAACAACCAGACAAAAGACGGTGACAGGGGCGAAGATATTGACGTAACCCACGCGGGCGAACAGAGGGACGCACAGAGAGAGCCGTGAGCTTCACTCATATCCCAAGCAAGAGTACAATTCCTGAGGCCCATCCCCCCCCTCCTCGCGAAATATTCTCGTTGTCCCCTCGGTATTCACCAAATCGTCGGCAGTCCTCCGATATCCTTCCTTCACTGACGAAGGTTGTCGAGACACATACTCCGCCCCTTTACCCTCCCCCACCGCCAACGAGGTGGGTGCCAATCAAACATTTCGCCCAGCTTTCCTCAGGATGACAAGCGAGGGTGTTCGAAAGAAAAGAACGTACAGCACCAATACGAGAAGGCACTTGAACATCACATGCATACGGGCGCCTCAAGTGCGTTCATCAAGGCAGTGCCTACAACGTATTGAGTGCTGCCGTGCATCACGGATGGATGCCAAGAAACAAAAATAACCGCAACAACGACTGCGAGGCCCGCGACAACCCCCAACAAACTCTGAACGGAAACCCATATCTCAGGTGTGCCTGTGGCATCTTGACATGGAGACGTTCAAGTTAACCTGCTTCGTGAAGCTGAGCGTGCCAGCGGGAACCATGGGGCTGTCGCTGGATGTCTTGAATTCCATCGGGGTGCTTCGAATGGAAAAGTCCACCGCCACCGATTCTCGATCAGCAGAGAGCCAACATTACGATGGAGGCAGTGCTGCCTCGCGGGAAGCGGAAGGTATTGGCGCAGAGTTTCCACCAGGCGTTTTTTTGTCCTTGTGCCGTGGATAGAGTAAATGTACCATTTAAGAGACACTTAAGCCACCCTCCGCTCAAACAGCTCGTTCTTGACTAATAGGACGAATATCGTTGACGTCGAGGTATCGTACGATAGCTAACATCACAGGCTACCTCCCAAAAAAAAAAAAATTGTAAGCGCTGGGAAGATATGGCTCCTGTAATACCCCTAATTTTTCCGGGATAATACGGTGGAAAACACCCCCGCCCCCGTTAAGAGACACTTTAAAGATGTGGTGATTGCGTGAGATCCAAAGCGTTTCAAGACCTGACTTTTTTCGTATACGCTTTGCTTCAACTCATGTCTATGTAGAAAAAAAAAAAATTGGGATCGATCCAGCCAGGGGCCACAAATGTCGCATCCCGGCCCATGCTCGCAATTCTTAGCAACAGACCCGCCACAGGGACGAAAATGCCCCGCATCACGGGTGTGGGAGCGGGTGTTGCTGTATCTCGTGGGTGCGTGACCCGATCGGGACGCTGAAGTGCTCAAACGAAAGTTAACGGAACGCTTGCACATTTGAAAAAGAAATCAGGGGTCCCCGCGGATTGTGCGCGGAGATATGTGCATTTGAAAAAAATGTGTCTCTTAATGGGGGGTGTGTACATTTACTCTAGAGCACTTCAGGAGAACAAGCGTGGCTTCGTACGATTGGCCAACCAATTGAGTACGACGTGGTGAGGCTCCTGAATGCGGCTTTCACATCTGGCAGAGCTAACATTGGCAGAGACAGCATTTCTCCTTCGCAGTTTAAGGACACGAACTACGCAACATGTTATAGGATAGCAGAGGCAGCGTACCTAAACGCCGCAGGAGTTGGTTCGCTGGGAGACCTGAGCTCGCTTCCAATAAACCCGTTGTCGTTGATGACCCTGGTCTTCTTAGTTGTCGGCGAGACGGGTGGCGACAGAGATCGAGGCAACTCCGCAGACAGTGACCAAGTCCGCAAAAAACGTGGCGATGTCACCAAGAAGGATCGGATCCCTGACAATGAGCCGTCCGTTTCAAGTGCTCCCAGTGCTACGTCTACTGGAAGTGCAAAACCGGAGGGGAATGACGAGGGCGAGGTGCCAATCCATCGGGGAACATTGCGTCTTTCAAACGCCTTGTCTTGTGATTAACGAGTACTGTCAAAGCATTGCGCTCTCCAGCGGGTGGTGGCACTTTTGCACCGCACACACACGATGGTTTCAATAGTGATGCCTTAACGGTCACCGTTTGCTTCATGCATGTCAGCAATTAACGATTCAACTTCTCAGCAAATGATTCACCGCTATTGCGGAATCAAGCTCCCGAGTCCATCGTGAAACGTTTAACGTAGAACATGCACCTTGGGTCGGATTCGCGTCTATCAACCTGTTCGATTACCAATTTTTCCCCTTCCCGTTTCCTGGCTTTGCCATACGCCCTAACGCTACAAAAAGGTTTGGATTGCTCTGGGTACGGAGCGGGGTAGACTAGCGTGCTGGGCGCTGGAGGATATACTGGAGTCTGACGCCACGTTGATGCCCGGCCAGAAGCTGCGGCCCGTACCGGACTCCCTCTGTCCGGCGCTGAGATCTTCGTTCAACCCCTACTCACTCAACGTCGAGGTCAGCGTCCGAATCAGACTACCTGCGCATATACCTCGTGCGCACGGTTCCGTTCAGAACCGAGTGCATCCTGTCAACGATTATTTCGGACTGCGTACATCGCTGCCACCACCAGACTTTCCTATCAACGCGGTCAGTTTTTGCAGCCAAAGCTCGTCGAGTACTCCGCTCTTTGGCCGTTTCCTTGTGGATCATGGGCCAGCAGGATATTGTTCAGATTGCGCGGGCAAATACGCTCTCGTATGTCCCCTGTTGCCTCTGCCCCGTTTCACTGTACAGCCCAGAAAGAGCTCTCAAGCACCGCCGGCCTTCGCCGCGGCCGCCACCGGTGTTAACGTCGGCCGCTTGATGGGAAGCGTTTCAGCCAGCGTTAACGCAAGCGGAAGCGGTGTCGCCGAGAGCGATCGCGGGGGCAATGGCAGCGTTGCCGCTTCTGGGGCGACGGGTACAAGCGGGCTCATCGGGGACGCCTGCTTTGGGGACGACGACGAGGACTGCTCGTCGCGTGTTCCGGAGGCGTCGGCGCGGAAGGCCGTGTGGCAAGGTCACTCGGGCGCGGTCTCTAGGATCGGTTCGTGCAGCAAACCTCCGTGTTTTTTCACTCTTGGAGAGGTACGCGGAGGTGCCCAGGGGCTGGCAAATGTTTCTTTTTCCGCTGACTGTAAATATTTCCCAACACATTGATTTCCTTCGACTGTGGTTATATCTCCACCAGGTAGCCTTTCTGTGTATGTATATTTTCTAAAGAATACAGCAATTTTAGGCAGGGCAGCCACTGGAGGCTCGGACTGAAGGATTCCGCATCGCGAAGGATGCTTCGTCTCTGGTGCCTCGTCCGAGTATGAGATATTCTTCGGTGCCGCTCCACCAGTCGTGGTCGAACCACACAGCAGCGCTGGTGGGCCCGAACTTGGTTGCCAATGATAAGGGCAGGCAAGTTATCACCATGGCTTGCGTGCAAACCCTCACTCAATCCTGGCTTTTCTCAACTCATTCAATCGATCGCTGGGTACAATACAGGATGGCTACCAGCGGACATGGTCGGTCAAGGGCAAGGTTCTAGGACAATTTGCTCTCCCCAACGCCTCTGAAACCCACCACAAACGCAGGCAAGTTTTGCACATGATCGTGGCTGGTACCTCACCACCATCACGAGCGTACTCCTAGCTACAAACTGTACGCGCGTGGGTTGTATCCACTGCTACTAGTTGCTGAACTAGCACACAGTATTGTTTTTACTACAAACGCAACCTCGTGCCAGGCTTTTTCGAAACATCGGATGGAGCTTCCTGGTGGACACCGTCCGCGTGCGGCCGCTCCACGAGGAGATGACAGCCGCACTACTGGACGAGGTGGAGAGATTGCGTGCCCAGAAGACCTCGAGGCGTTCAACGTCGTCCCGCGGAGGATTGAGCTTCTACAAGACCGTGCTCGACGCCACGTCCGCCGCCCCCACTGCTGCCCATCCCTCTCCGTCCGCCATCTCAACCCCACAAAGCGTCACCTTCGGTGAACGGATGGCGTCATCTGGTCCTCCTGTCGCAGGGCTGGCTGCGAGCACGCCCGCCTCAGTCGGATCCCACCCGTCGGGTGCTGCCGCCACGTCTCCCTCGCGCCCAGGTGATTGCCAGGAGAACGATCGTGACGCTCTTGCGGCGGGCCGCAGCAAGCACGGTGCTGCTGGCGAAGCCGTACCTGAACCCAACCCCCTGACGGTGACGGCGCACCGGCGGACGGAGGCGGCGGTCGCGGCGAAGCGGCAGGAGGAAGCCGAGCGACGGCAGGCAGCTCTGGCGACCATCGAGAAGCACCGGAGTTGCCACCGCGCGGCCTCAGCGCGTTCGCCTGCGGCCGCGCAAACGTCCACGGCTGCCTCATCGGGAGTGAACCAAGAGGGGAAGGACCGTCTTGCCCGTGGTTCGAACTCGGTGGCAACGACGTTGACGGGCCGTCCGGTATCGAGTATCGATCACCTGGGGGCCGCGCGTGCGGCGGACCGGAAGGGGAATCTGTCTCCGACAACAATGACGAGAGCGTTCAGTGAGCAATCGGTGAGGTCAGGAGCGACGCTCGGATACTACGGGAGAGAAGAGGTGAAAGTCTTGTCAGCAATTTCCAAGAACCCCAGCAGGATCGCCGTGTACAACCGCATCACCGAAGAAAAACAGGGCAACGGCGAAAACAGCCCGGAGGTGAATGCGGAAGTACGAGACGGTACCTTGGTTCTTTGCGACATCGCTCCATCCCGTGCCATGTTGTGTGGTGTGTGTGGCTTCTACAAGCATGCACAGGGCGTAGGATATCGCAGTAAATGTCGAATGTGCGGACAACATCGCTGGGAAGCCGAGAGTAAGTACGAGGTGAGGGTTAGCGAAGAGATTGCCGTTCTCTCCGAGTGAAAAACGGACGGAAAGGTGGGCATAGAATCGCCCAGCGCATTGCAACAACATCATTGCAAACGGCTCTCTCTACCCTTCATTGCAAGCAAATAAAGAACAATCGACGTCGCCTCGTCAACGCTATCTGTTCTGCTGCTTGTACCCTTTTCCCCACCCAACACTCTGCCCGCTGGCGTTTCAGATCGCCGTGGCACCGGTGCCTTCTCCCCGCCGTCGCCGTCCTCGGACCATGCCGTCAACGGTGCGACTCTCTCGTTCAACGGCAGCACTCTCACTCGGCGGAGAGGATTCATCACTCACCCAATCGACTTGGTCTTCCTCCAACGGCAAACGACAACGCTCCTCCACCGTCCTTTCGCCTCCGCCGTCGACCGCTGCTGACAATTTACGTGCGGAATCCGGGGAAGGCGTTCGGCCGGCAACAGGTCTTGCTCACGCGGGTGGTGGCGAAGACACGCCGTTGGGAGCGATGATTGGCCCAGGCGTGGGTCTTGGGCTGAACGTGGGCGTGGTATCGGAGCAGCCTCCGCCGTCTCGAACGGCCAAGATGTACCGCAACGCGGCACGCGAGTACGGGAGGGGCGCCAGTGCCGGACAGGCAATGTGGATGTGAGCCTGGAAAAAGGAAATAGTTGGTCGACCCACGCCGTTTCGGTGCCCTCTTACCGCAACACGTGCCTCTACGTGAAGCATTTGGCAACGCCGCAAGTCGTAGCCTGTGTACAACCACACGGTGTCCGTTGAACCTCGCGAGTAAAAACGTCGTGCTCAACCAGTAAAAGTCAAAGCATCGTTCCCCAAGCGAATAGAGTTATACCGCTTCGCCTTGCTCAAGTGGAGAGCAGTGGCTATGGACGCTTGTCACACTGAACACATCTGCCCTGCCTGCCGCACGTCAAAACACAAACATTATCGCCCAACTGTCCTTCCCGCCCTGCCACTTTCTCGCATGACAGGGACCTTCAGCGTGACGTGTCGATCGCGAGAACAGGTTCGCGGTGTCGGAGGGACACCCACCACGGCCGGCACGTCGGAGGAGGAACGAGATCCGCCGCAGGTTCAGACTTGTCGTCAAGTTCTACGTCCACATTGCAGGACCTCCCTCAAATTGGGACCACTTCGGCTTCAGAAAAAGTGAGGATCGCGAAGTGAACAGGAGCACCGGTAGGAATACGCCTATCAAGAAGAACGCTGGTGTGGTCCTGCTGTTGGAATAGCGGTGCGTAGCTCTGTTGCGAGGCCAACGAACAGGAGAAGAAGAAGCTCGTGTGCCACTGATTTCCAGTCGCATGAAAATTCCGTGCATTTTGACGACGATAGGTTTCTTGGGGAGCAAGGGACGACGCGGGTACTGGTCCGGAGGGATCTGACTTAGACGACTCCGACGACGAAGTCCAAGCGATACATGAACTGGAAGGCGGAGGGGTTGGAAGCGGGAGTAGCACCGCGCGCCATGGTCGTGGGGGCGTGGAGGGAGTCGCGAGCGCTGCTAACGACTGGTTTGCGGCTACGCGGCACGGTCGAGACGACGCGGTCCCAGGCGGAACACGGGTTGCATTGAGCAGGGGGCCCGGCTGGGAGGACACCTATGCGTTCAAGCGAAGCACGGCGAGGCGGGCGATTAAGTCAAGCAGAATTGTGTCCGGAAAGGTGTGGATCAATCAAGCCAATAATCGTAAATCCAACGCCGAGCCCCACAGGGGGTGACGTGAATTGGTGGTTGGAAGGATCCCGATGATATATCACACGCGACAGTTGAACCGATCCCATGTTGTCATACCTCCAAGTGGTGGCGGTCAACGGTTGAACGATTTCTTCCCGAGTTGTGAGACTGGCGTGGCCAGGTTGGATGTATGGGTTTTGACCAGTTCTTGTTGGTGGCTCATATCGCCACACAGTTTGCAAGAAACTGCATATCCCGTAAAACGAAATGGGACCACTCGAAGTGCGATTCACGGTCGGTGCATTGATGCACAGCCCACAGAGAGCGTTTAAGCGATTTCTACACCACAAGCAAGCGTGGCCAGGATCATTCCTTGGGCGGCATTGTTCGTCCACTCCGGTGAAATGGAACACGTCAAGGAGATGTATTTGTTTTGTATATTTGTAGCCCTGAACAGCCAGCAACGTTGCACCGCACCTTTGGCTGACACGCACCACATACGCATGCATTCTGTGCGCGACCTTGTGCATGTTTAGAAGAACATGCCATTGCTGTCTTCTGCGGCCACGCTCCCTGGAAAATGGAACTGGGACTGGTGTAGCCGTCCGCTTTCGGCGCTGCCCGTCGATCGCATTGAGTACCTCCTGAGCAAATTCGACGACGAGATGTCGGCACCGTTTGGCGAAGCAAGGCGACCGACGTCCGCTGCCACACTTTCAGTCGGAGACGCTTCAGCAGCACCAGCAGAAACGGCTTCGAGCAGAGTCGAAGCAGAAGCAGATGCGGAGATCACGAAGACATCGACAAAGGAGGCAGGAAAAACAGAGGCAGAAGGATCGATGTCGCCGCCTTCACCGACGGCACTCGCTGACAATAAGGGCAAAGCGGCGAGTACTGCTGCTGGTGTTGTTGACAACAGCGCTGCTACGGCACACAAAGCGCGGCGGGGACGGAGTGAGAGGGCCAACGAGCACGGACGTGACGAGAAGGACTGTGACAGGGAGCAGCTCAACACGGAGCCGACGCGTGACGGAATCATTCGAAACGTGAGAAGTGTTGGGTTGGAAGCAGGGTCTAACGTTGACAGCAAAACCAAAATTTGACCCTGATAAACCGATCTTCCATGGATCGGTCCCCTTCGGCCTACCTGTGGTCCTCCTGAAGTACTTGATAACGAAGAAACTTAACCGAAAGATTTTGTTCGTGATTCCGATTGGTGCCCTCTCAGCAGCATATTTCTCTCTTTGGCGTCTGCTTCCGCACAACCCCGGTCTAACCTTTGAGATTTCCTCTCTTCGATGCTTTCGTACAATCCATTCCCTCTCCCAGCCAGCTTTCCTCCCCTCCGGTGTTTGCCATCGGGGTTGGGTTTTCGTCGCTTGGCAACGACGTTGTTAAACAAGCCAAATCACTTTGTGAACTCGGCAACCAGGTTACCGGGTTTTTTTGGGGCGGTAACCATAATGGTGGTCGAGTAGATCATGTTGTGCGGGGTGGAGAACCCTCACTCCGCGCAAGGGGGATGATCGCACCACGTTGTGTTAAAAAGGTCAAGCACCCTCGAGGCAGTTACACAGTGCTTACAACTGTCCCTGGAGGTGAAGCCCCAAAAAATAAATTTAGTCATACGCAGCTGTTATCTGTACGCAAGGAAGCACAAGATGCCGAACACCCTGAGCAGGATGCAGCACACCCTTCATGCGACTCGCCGAATATCTCACGGCACTTCGCGCTTGGTGATGTAAGAGCCTGGTCCGGTGATAACCCGGCGTGCTCCGTCCCGGCTTTGTAGGGATGCGAGGTCAATGGTCTAACGACTACGGCATGCACGACTATGAGAGCACCCCCCGCCCCCGCCCCTCTCTACCAGCTTCCCAACGGCGAGGGGTCATTTCGTTGGCATTGCGAAAATCTGCTCACACAATACCACAGCGGCCATCCGCCAAACACCTTCGCCCGCCTGTGTTGCCCACGGGGCCACCGAATAGGCCAGCGGGAGCGGGAGGGCCCACCTCGTGCCTGTCGAGGTCCAGAAGAGGAGCAAGGAACTGGTCAAGCTGCAGCAAAAGATCGTCGCGCTTCTGGTAAAAGGAAATGACCACGCCAGGCGGAGGTGAAGATTGACTTCTCTCACCGACCCCGAGAAAGTGCTGTTCTGTTTCTCGAAGGGCTCTTCCCTACATGCTTGCCGAGGATTCGGTCTTGTGTGCCTTCGTATCTTTTTGGCAGGTTCTGTTAGGGCCAACGTTGTTGTTGTTGTTGTTGCGCTCGCGGGGGTAGATGTGAAAATATCGGGTACTCGTGCTTCCCCTTCCCCTTCCCCCTTTGCCGGCATCGCTGTGACAGACAGACAGCTGTCTCGCTGCCATGACAGCGTATAACGAGGCAACCATTTCGAAAAGACTCTACCGAGCAAGTTCGTTACTCTTCACTCTCGCTCTTGCAACTGGACATCGCGATTCAGAGAAGCGAGAGACCGGCAGAGGCGAACACTCAACAGAAATCCGTTGGCCAAGGGTCCCCGCCCGGGACAGTTGGGACCGCACTACACTCTTCAGGACGTGATGGAATTTAGGGGTGAGCGTCATTTCAACGGTATTTTCGGCACAACATAGCCCTTAGCCACGCGCGCCACATTCCCGTCTTCCGGTTTACTGCGCGCGGGCATAGCACTCCGCCCCAACGGCAGCACGATGCACAACACGAAGCTGAGCACTCGTGCACCTACGTGGATGGGCTATGGTGTTGGTGTGGTGACGGTCATGTTGGTAGTAGTGGTGATGATGGTGGTGGTGATGGTGGTGGAGATGGTGGGTGATGGACAGTTTGGGTAATACTATCGTATGCCCCCTGATCTTCCAAGCAGAACTGAGGGACGAAATGTACCTTCGCAATATTTTTCGATCATGACCGGCTCCGATGTTGTAACTACGTTCGGTATCAAAGAACGTTTGGATATCACAATCACATGCACTTCCTCTCTCTTCGTTCATACAAAACTGGGAAGGAGCGAAGTTGTGTGAGCGGCCTTTCGTGAAACGTCGCCGATTGGTTCATTCAACGCCGTTGGCGTGACTCACTGGCGCGATTCACTGGCCCAACGATTCGTTTTTGGTCAGGTTGCCGAAAATGAGTGAAATGCGTTCACGCACCCAACTTGACTTTCGCCTGTGCCCGTCCCTGTGCGGTCTTGCTTCTTCTATCCCGCTTTCTGTTGCATGCGCTGATGATTTTTTGTGTTTTGAACATCATGATGTGGCTGCAGCCGCTTTCAACTTTGTGGACGAGGATATGAGCGGCTGTCTAGATTCCGAGGAGTGGCGGCGGTTCCTTGACCGTTTCAAGAGCAACGTGGCAGTTATCAACATGCGCAGTATGTTTCTTCACCTGGACAAGGTGTGTTTCGTAACATCGAGGACCGCGTGAGCTTGCCTGAGGATCTGAACGTTGTCGTTTCTCACATGAATTTTGGCCGAAACTTGAAGGACGAGCCCCGCGAACAACCCTTCCTACCAACACCTCCGGGCAATAATTCACCCGTACCTCTCACGATCCAGGATATGTCCGGTAGTGTCGAGGTAGGTGAGCTCGTACCTGTGATCTTCAACAAGGCATCTACGGCGCAGCATCACCTTATCCGACACCTGATCGAGTACGAAAACTCAATGGTGAGAGTGACAAGTTGAACAGCTTGGCTTCTGCGAAGTGCAAACTCACTCACTATCCAGCAGGGACTTGACGAGTAGTCAGATACGCTTGTCTCTGAGAAGAAACCGTGGCGCAACACGACTCTTTCACTTTCCTTCCAAACCCTCAAGTGCGGGAATCTTGTTTGCACAGCGCATATTTGACTCAATACGTTTGTCAAGCGATCCAATGAATCCTGTAGCTCCCTGTGTATGACATGTAGCTACAAGATGCTTGGTTTCAGTCACGGTCAAACTTTGTTTCAATTCTCTCGTTCTCGCTATGATAACTTCACTCCATATTTTTCACATGAATGCGGAAGAGTACCAATAAACACCAAATATCTCCAACAGGACGTCAAGCGCTTCAGCAAGCATGGGGGCGGGGCACCGGTGACCCTTCGGCTAGAGGATGTGAAGCGACTCTTCGGTATGTTGTGGTCATAATGTAGCGAAAAACAGCAGGAAATAATGATGATACAATCATTTGTAAGCGAGCAACATCGAATACTCCGTCCATGGCGAACCGTTGGCGATGTACTTCTGGTGAAACGATTCAGAACAAAATGGCGACACCGGGAACCATAACGAATGCCTGGAATGACCTAGAGGAAATTTGCCATATACATTGCTCTATCGTCCTCACGTCGCTCACTATTTCAAGTGAACAAGTACCTCCGACGGTTCGGCGTAGTGCACCGCTCATATAGGGCCTTGGGCATGGCACCGCGCCCCACTTTTGTATTTTGCCCTTGTGGGTATGCTCGTAGACACGAATCCGAATCTATTCTGCGAAGCACGACCAAGCCTGATTTTGATGATTACCGCAATGACCTTCCGCCTTGACTACGTTATTCGTGATTCGTCCGTACCAGAATTGCACGACCCGTCAAACTGTGGTCGATTGGATCAGAAAATAATACGGAGGATGCTACTCGCGCTGCGGATGCCGCAGCTGTCGTGGGACGCTTTCGCGAGGAGCACGCCTCGGCTTCAGACTGCTCCAATAATAACCGCTGATGAATTCGCCGCTGGTTTTTTTGAGGCATTTGTCTTGTAGCACGTACCGTCAGAAGCGTTGAATCGGTTATTGTGGCAAGGTATCGCCAGATCAGCCGCAGCTTCCACATCGACGGTGCGGCGCCATGGATTATCTATTTTGTCGTTATTCTGTTCTACAAAGCGTGTCGCGTGGAGATACCCACAACGGCACGGCAGGGTCACCTGTGGCGATTGGCAATGGTGGTCTAGAATCAATGACCACTGCTCTACAAGAGGAACGTTACACCTTCATTGCTGGTGGATAGTCTAGGCACATTTCGATGCGATCTTATTTGATGAACTTGAAGCACGTGGTTTCGTCGCAGCGTTCAGGTGGCAGTCTCGAGGCGACACATTCGTCTACGCTGCATCCGTTACAGCGCCCCCGAAAAGTTGACAGAGGGGGGGAGTACGCTAATGGTCGACGACAAGTGCTAGAAACAACTCGCGGAACTCTTTCTCGCATGATAATACTTTGACGTGACAATACTTCTATTTCTGTTGAAGAAGCTCGGGGTGGGACAGCGCGCCCTGTGCGGATCGCACCCTGCTGTGCGGGACTGAAAACCATTTCGGGAAGGTCGTATACGTTGTGGAAAGAAGACAATCCTTGGATTGGTTTCTCCCCGCGACCAACCAATGCCTGCTGGTGGCATTTGCGGTATTTAATTGTCATTGGCTTGTGGGCCAAATTAACCCTAGCCCTGACCCCTGTATACCACCTCAATCGAGCCCTCCGTTGCCGGGATGAGGTTCTCCCTCTGCCTGATTCCCCCCTGGTGTCTCGGGAGGATTGTTTAGACTCGGCACCCCCTAGACAACGCACAGTTTCCTCAAAGAATGTGTTTGACGAAAAGATGTGCAGTTAGCAAGAGGCTGTTGCCGCTTAGTCTTGACGGCATCAGTCCAGATCTATCGACGGGGTCGGTCTCCTCAACCTAGCCTACACGCGGTGCCAGTGTATGGTACAGAACGCCCATTCTAAGATCTAATTCGTCAATCGTGCGAGCCTATTTTACAGGCACCGTACATGCGTGTTCATTTTCATTAAAGGATTAGAAACCCGGTGAAATATGTAGATCAGTGCCACTACCCGTTCTGTCGGTATTTGGGTATTGAGGCCGTTCTGCTGGACGCCCTTCATACAAATCTGACAGCTTCCGCGAAGAACGCCCTTCCACATCATGAAGTGCCCCAACGCAGCTGTTCTCCACGCTTTGCTCTTCTCAGCTTGAGCTTCCGGCCATCATTAGGTCCTGCCAGTGCCTTGGCTAGCACTACTGTTTCTGCTTCCACCCCCGCTGTCCCTTCTCTTGGCCACCCCAGCACCACCCCGGTTGTCCCCACTCGCGCTGCTCGGTCTAACGTTCGCGTGCCGGGGCTTAGCCGCGCCTCTACTCGAGCTGCTAGTCGCACTCTCTGGTCGAGGCGCACCCGCCTCCGCCGCCCCACCGTTTGTGCTGAGTTCGTTCCTGAGCAGGTAGAAAGTTGTTGTGAGGCAGCTATGCCGTCGGGCAAGCACCTGAGTAGAGTAACGCGACGGTACGGTGGTTTCGACGGAGGGAAACAATGCGCGCGATTTTTTATTGGTGCTGCTTCCGAACACGCGACGGGAGTTATTGCTTCTGTGTGCAACATGGTTCACGCCGTCGCCGCGAGCCGGGCACGAACGATTATGTGGTGGGGAAACACTGCGGGACGGTCACTTCTGGAGTCGTTTCTATCAAGGCTGGTCGGCATCTCGGGAGAAACAAGAGTTCTCCGCATTCGCGCACGTACACCCAAAACAATAGTTCACCCTAAAGAGAGTGAACGCACCACATGCACATGGAGGGCGGTGGGAACACAGATGATTTCAGGCGGCACGCTTCGGGCATGAACACACCGTCCACAACATCTTCCGACCTGCCGACCTTTGCACCGGCGCTCGAACTATTTCAACGGATCGATAAATCAACCGGTGGCCTCCACGAGTTTCTTGTGCGAGCCCGTTGTAAGCTCCGGGATATTTTCTACTTCAATTGAACAGTCTCTGAAGATGTTGTCTTCTGCACCTGAGTTTCGGCAATAGAAGGAAAAAAGTGCACGAGCATCATGTCGTGCTTCTTGAACAAGCTCACCTGTCGAGCGATTTCTTCCCCGTTAGCCCCAAAAGCCTCCATTTTCTTCAGGCTCGCCGCACAAATGTCACGGGTCGGATCGTTGCTGATGTGGAAGCTGTCTCTCTTGAGGGGAGTTGAACTGCCTAGACTATCGTGTGGTATTCGCGACGACTGCGAGTCATCAGCAACGGCACCCCCATCAGAGGCCGCCAAGCCCGGATACTGATTCCCGGTGGACACCCTGCCCGTCGCTCGGGGCGGCAAGACCCATGGGTGAGCGCAAACCTGTCGGTGAAGACTTGGGTTAGTTTACCACCAACTCTCTGCACGTCACCACTTGCCAAAACTGCGGACGTCGATGCGAAGCCTGTGCCTTACACTCGGAGAGAATACATGAACCACGATGGCAGCAACAACGACCAATAGAAGACAACTACGGCGACAAAGACAGCAATCTACAACAACGACAGCGAGCATCAAAAACAGGGGCGTTGAAAAAAGAGAGCGAAACAACAAACACAACACAACACAACGCAACACAGCACCAACGACGACGACGACAACGACAACGACAACGACAACAACTACTACTACTACTACTACTCACCTGGCGGAGGGTGAGCCGCCGAGAAGGATCCGTTACAAGCATTCCTCGAACGAGACTTATCGCCGCGGGCGACAACCAATCCGGTAGTCGGAACACGCCCTTGGATATGTTCTTGTAGAGCTCGGGGTATCTCGGCCCGGAGAAGGGGAAGCAACTTTGTTTCGAGGATCATGAATCGTGATTGGACCGCACGAAAGAAGAAGGACAACCGACAAGGAGGAAAAGTTCGAGCGGGATGCAGGGATGCGAACAAGAGGGTTATGGCTTCGGTAAGCTAAAAGGATACGGACTGGGGGGGAGGTGCTCATGAAAACGCATGCCATAGTCGTTAGGCCATTGATCTCGCATCCCTGCAAGGCCGGGACGGAGTACGTCGTGTTTTCACCGGTTAGCACATCACAAAGCGGAGTAGGGAGGGGAAGAAGACGATGGTTGGATGAGACATGCGTAAGGGAAGGACCTCCCGGTAGGGTAGAGTGGACGGGACACGTGTACCAGGCAAGCCGCTGGTAGACACGATGGGAAAAAAACACTTGGCGGTGCCTTGCAATTGTACGCCGAAGCACTGCCTGTGCACACATCAATAACGAATTTCAGGTATGGACAACATGTTTCTCGAACTCGCGCTTGATTCGTGCTGCTCGACCCGTTTCCTGTCTTTTCGAAAGCACGAACGGAAGCGCAAATTAACCCCTAAATCATTCCAAGTGTCACGTCCACGGGAAGTCTGTCCGGCATCGCTTTACCTTGCCGGTGCTCACCGAAAAATACGCTACCTGACGCTCTTCGCCACGAAGACAGCAGAGCAACCGGGCCAACGCCACTATGGTACTGCTACAACGATCCTGTGGCCGCCTTGAACCTTCGGCAATGTTAGAAGGTACAAGGACGTGAATTTATAATTCGCCACCAGGCCGTGTGTTCGTTTCGAACGCAGTCGAAGCCCACACGGCCCTACCCGATCCCGACACCGCTTCCGCCTGTGAGTGTGTTTATTTTCCTGCCGTGCGGGCACACGTACCCGCAGAGCATTGCGTACAGGACGACTCCGAGGCTCCAAACATCGACAGGCTTCCCCTCGTACTCCTGGCGCTTGATTATTTCCGGCGGCATGTACGAAGGCGTGCCTAGCAGTTGACGGGCGAACAGTTAGGGTTATCCCGGTGTTTTGTACACCAAACGTGTGTGTCTAATGTGCACTGAGTTTCTTACGATTGGCCCGTTTGTCGCGTCATTGTCTTCTGGCTAACGTGCAATAGACGTCGTTTTTCCGCCCTGCTCTTCATGCTCCTGCTTTCTTCTGCGGAAGCGCTAGTGCTTTTTGACGCTACAGTCTGTGGATCGAGGAAACACCAACTCGACACTCAACTAGATAGCTGCAGAGAGCCGACCGTGAATCCAGGGCGGATGATCCGAAAAGTGCGACTTCAGATCACTTGACCTTTCGTGTTCAGCTCGCGCGGTGGCTCGAGAGTTCAGTATTCGACGAACCGCGTAGGCCTACTATTTTCAGCGTTGCGTGCCGTTCGGGACTTGCTTCTTGGATTATTCAATCCCCTGCCTTCTCGCTCTTGCTTTTCGTGGGTTGTTAGGAAGCTGCTAGCGACGTTGTTTTCTGGATCACTACGGTGAGGCATCATCATGACCACCGAACTCACCGCAGAAGACGTGAAGAAGTCTTCGGTTCTTGACGTTAGCGCTGAAGCCGAAGTCGACCAGCTTGGCGTTGGAACGACCGCTCCCGCCCAGTAGGACGTTTTCCAGCTTGATGTCGCGATGCACGATGTCAAGGCCGTGCATGTAGTCCACCTATAGGCGGTGTTAGCCCAAGCCACAACCAGATGTATCAAGGTCATCACTTGTGGAGGTGGCACAAAAATGCCGGCTGGAGCTATGCGCAAGAAGTGCCTTGATGCATGCGCTGGCAGAGCACGCTCTGTCGGACTTGCGAAGCATGGATCCGGCTGCGCACGCTGCCGGGCTCACATGGGCTACACCTCCGTCCGTAGCTGACAGCAGGTAACAACGTCTGATACATGCAGGAATAGACTATTCCTAGACTTCGCGCTGGCGGTCAAGGTCTTGTGTTGAATTTCCCAATGTACCGTTATCTGGAGGAATGACGGCATGTGAGGTATATGGTTGCTACAATGACATTTTTCACCCACCCCCTCGAGAAGCTGGCGAAGGATGCGTCGAGCCTCTCCCTCATCCAACCGTTTTCGGCGCTTCACGTACGAGCACAGGTTGCCGCCGTCAGCGTACTCCATCACGAGGTGAATCCTTTTGGAGCTCTCGGCCTAGACAAGCAGTATTATTCCGATCGGATCATCCACGTTGCTATATATTGTCAAGTAGACGTGCCGTGCTTGAAGGTTTTACCCCAGGGCATCTAGGGTGGCGAAGATTTATATCGACTTGGGTGGTACGGCGGACTTTGTATTCACCGGGAAGGGATGACAGTCTTGTCATTTGAGAAAAGGCCTCTGATTCGCTCGGGTAGCTACTGATGACGCCATTCAAGTTTCCAGGAACGACTCCGATAAGCTCACGCATTTTCTATTCTAGAAACAGTTTTTTCTCCGAGACAGAACCCCCAACGAGAAAGTGGGACTGATGGCGTGGAATACATCCACCAAAACTATAGGAACGTATGCCCAAGTGCTCTTCATACACCAACCCCCGAATCACGTCGGCCCTTAAACGTCGGAGTGTCAAACTCACCGTTTCGAATAGCCTGATCACCCGAGGGTGATTGAGCTTTTCCATGAGCTTCACCTCCTGAGATATCCGCTTCCATTGGTTCTCATCCTGCGGACGAAAGGTAAAAGCGAATTCCCCGGAAAAGGCAAAATGAGGAGGTATCGCGAACGCTTACGTCGAAAGCCGTCATTACGCTGAATGCCGCAAGTTTCCAAGCTCCTCGGTCAGGGTACTGTACGCTGGAACGAACCGTGATGTGGACGGCGGGTGCTTCGCTCGACGGTAGAAGCTGGTTGAAACGTTGCAGCAGTTCATGCCGACTCCTTTCCTATAAGGAGCCGAAATCAAACGCTTAGACAAGTCAGCGATGACTAGTCTAATGGTTGATTTCGGCTTCTATAGTCCCCACCAGTAAACCTCCAGCCGACGAGTAATGGGTTGTACTCCGAACCGTCTCGCCTTACCTTTATCTTGGCCTTCTCGTAGGTCTTGACGGCTACTCGCTGTCCCGTCAATTTGTGCCACGCCACTCGAACCTTCATTCAGCACGTACACGATCGTTTGGCAGCACGTTCGTTGTGCCACGTCAAAATGTGTTGTTAATACCCGGAAAAAAAGAACGCACGCAGAAGGAATACAAGAAAGCTTTCTTCCCTCCTGACGTACTTGTACCACTGCCCCCTTCTCTCGCGTCCGTGGCTCAACCCTAGGATGTTCGAACGATCGTATCTTCATTCAACGCACAAAATCGGTTCCACTCGTGGTCCCAATGGTAGCCAACCCTTCAAAGGAAGAGACGACACCAGCATCAACTCCCCGCTGTTAGTTGTCGCCACCGCCGCCTCAGCCCCGCGCGCGGCAAATACTTGCGTGGTAAAAAACCCCCGCGGCACGACGTAGGTCGGTAGGTACCTGGGCGAACGATCCCTCTCCGACAACCTTGCCCAGGCGATAGAAGTCCAGACTGCTGCGAGCGCTTCCTTGCAGGTCAAGCAGTAGTCTCCGGAGGTACAGCCGTTCCTGTATAACGACGTTTAACGCGCAAACGTTTAGGGAGTCCTTCATGTCTTGTTTTCTTTAGGATACTTGCGTAAAGAGGGAGAGCCTTCGGTGAAAAACATTTGTCAAGCAGCCGCAGTACGAAACTACAAACGAGCCGATGCAATATCCGGTCATTGGCATCGTTTGAGGAAACCTGCCCCTTCAAGAGTTTCCCGCCAGGCGAGTCATCACATGGAATTGTGATGTTCAGCCGAGCATTAACTTGATAGTGCGGAAATTTAGCCCCAAGTACAAGGAACAGTGTATCTTGTGAAGACGTGAAACGGGCTGCAAAGCGTGTACGCTTGTCCGATGTTCCGCCACGCTAGCAGCTTGACGCCAACTATTATTCTGTGGCGGAACATTATTCTGTGCACGCTCCCGACCGGCGCACTCGAGGAGTACGCACCTGAGGGCTGCAGCACTCTGCCGAGGCCTTGGTCAGCGGCTCCACCGGGGGCGGGGCGCGTATCCCCCCCTCCCCAGTTGTGCGGCCCCCCTCGGCGCTGCTACTTCCCTCGGGAGGAGTGAGCGAGCCGGTGTTTGCGGTGGAAATAGTCGCCTGGGTTTCTACAGCGTTTGTCTGCCCACCAACGGAAGAATTTCGTCATTCGGGGTGGGGGGTGAAAATGAGGGTGCGTCGGAGAGGACGGCGGTTCGTCGGCATCGGTGCTGCATCGTTCTCCGTGCTTTAGGTCGGACAAGTCACAGTACGTATTGATGTACCCACGAGCAAAACAAGGGGGAAAAATTGGTGCTGCACGCAAGAGCGCTCCTTGTGTGATGCACGTCGTTCAGGCACTCTGAGCAATCACCCCCAATCGATTATCGGCGCAGACCATACAGTCAAATCGAGGAGCTCTTCGAAAACAGCTGTCTATCGAACAGGCCGAAACGAACGAAATTTCCAAGGCTCAGCCGGGGATCGACCGATGAAAAAATCCAAGCACAACTAAGACAGCCCCCAACAATATCACATGGTCACTATTTCCTCGCTTCCCGTCGAGGCTCACATCCCCATCCGGTTTCCTGGGCTTAGACACCTCTTCTACGCCCGCTCCTTGCCCGTGTTTCACCCCGCCGATGTCGCCGGAAAAAGGCGCGCTCGCATCAACGGCTGCTGCTGCTGCTGCTGCTGCTGCACCCCCCCGGTAGTGGTCCTTCTTGAAGCCGTCTAGAGGGTCCACGCCTACCCGTCGATGCGCCCCGGGGTGTATCATCCCGAATAGGCGTGCGTACGCTCCTCCTCGCCCCGTCGCCGGCGCCGTCGATGTTTTCCCTTCTCCTCCCACAACGGCGTGCAAGTGTTTCCCACCACTGTTCGGAGAGCCCCGCGTCGCAGTCGCCGCCGCTGCGGCCATGAGGGCGGAAGAGGTCTTAGCAGGCGTTGCCGGCACCCAAGTGTGCGGCTTCGGATTTGGGTGGTGGGCCTGCTGCTGCTGTTGCTCTTTGGCGGCGACGGCAGCAGCCGTCGAGTAGGGAGGGGCGGTGCGGGCGGACTGCGGGCGGTGAGTCTGTCGGGCTTGCCGCGTTTTCGGGTTCCCTTCAGGGACGGGCGGGAAGGGAAGAGGGCGTTGATCAACGTCAAACGAGGTGATTGAATGAGATGATTGAATAAGGCGGAAAGGGGCAAGAAGTGAGGCAAAGTGACGCAGCGGTGCCCCAGGGGCTGGAGGACCCTCGAGGCTGATACAGGTATGGTCATGATCTTCTTGACATTACGGCGATAATCGATGGCGGAACAATCGTTGTCGTAGACGGAACGAACTGGCGTTTGTTGTGCGGCGGGAGAACTGGGATGCGTCTACAAAACAGCGCCTAGTTTTGCTGTCTTCGATGGCTTGTTGGCTCCAGTCATGTTGATTCGGTTCTCTCGGTTCCAAGAGAGGTGCCTCTAGCAGACCCTCTTTCTGTCGACCAGACGTTGCTGTAGTCAGCGCTTGGTGAAAGCACAAGTCCCGAGGATCATGGACAAACCATAAAATGGGAGAGGGATATTTTGGCAGCACACGCGGAACAGGGTAGTCGCACAAACGTTGTGACTAGTAGCGCCTGATTTTCACCACCAACCCTCCCCTTTTCTTTCCAAGGTGCTTTGCGGCAGCCGTTGCAAGAGGGATGTATCAGGACTGGGAATTTGAGCAAGGTGGTGCTTTATGTTAGTGGTAGACGCGACCCGTAGTGTGTGCCGTTTGGAGGTTCCGTCACCCGAAATTTCTACAACAGTTTATGCTGGTTTTCGGAGGGAGGTGTTATGAATGAAACAGCGGAGACGTAAAAATCGGTCGCAGAGACACGTGTACTGCAGCGTTCGCTGGTTTTCGGAGGGAGGCGTTATGAATGAGATAGCGGAGACGTGTAAATTGGTCGCAGAGACACTTGTACTGCAGCGTTCATGCCTCACTGGAAAAGTTCACCACGATAGTCCAAAAATAGTACGAATTGAGGCATTTCGAAACGACGACAGGGGCACTCCCACCATCTTAACGGAGTTCGTGCACTATTTTTCATCTCATCTCCAAGCGAGGGGTCAATGTCAAGAAGGGCTACAATAAACAGCTGACCTTCGATAATCCCCTTGTTGCCTCCCTGCTCGCCTGCCCAGAGCCTTTGTTGCTGAAAGATCCTAGCCATCACGCGCTCCATGCTCTTTCGTTGGCTCCTGTGCGTCGAAGGCAACGTACCCATGAAGTAACTAAACAGGATTGATGGAGCTATATACGTCCAGAAGAGGGTAACAGACTCAGCGGGGCCAGAGACCATCCGTCTGAAATTCCATCACAAATCCCCGCCGAGGGATGAGTCACCTTCTTGGCTGAGGACAAAAAAGCGTAGAAGCTACCTCGTGAAGACGCATTGAGATTTCGAGCAGAAATTTTATATAGGCGCGTTAAGAAGTCAACACAATGTATGTGTGTCTTTGTCTGTTTGCTCAGGTCATGGGGTGGCGCGTGTTCAACAAACTATTCAAAACAAGAGATCTACCGTGCGTTTGCTTCAGCGGCATGACACTAACTTAGTGTTTAGGGCGTTGAAAATAGTTCTCAACCCCTGTCCAAACACCGTGGTTCCTTTTTTTCCCGCTGACGAACAACGCCCACCGAGGAATCACGATCGAGGAATTTCGAGCTCACATGAAATCCAACCACACCTAGTGCAACATCTTAGGTCACCACTCTCCAATGCGTTGTTCGAACAAGTCATGCGCAATCCGTGAGGCGCATTTGCGGTAACTATTCTAGCCTGAAGACTACAAAATAAGCAAGCTGCTGAAGTACCCCGGCCCTTTCCGCCTGCCGACCCCCCATGTCCGCTTTGTGCCCCACCGCATGACTCGGTAGCCCAAAATGGTTGAGAATAATCATTGACTCTATCCCGCAGCTCTGTAGCCCCCGTCGCACCTCTGTCCGTATGAGCCGGTCACCGTGCTCCGTCTTATCGCCGCGGACTGAGGTCGAGGAGCCACCCGTGTCCGGCCTACCAGGCCGCCGCTTGCCCGACCAACGTTTTCACTACCACGGAAGCCATCGCCGCCGCTAGAACTGCTAGAGCCACGGTGGGTAGCGAAAGCGACGGCAGCGGCCGCTGCCTTCAACTTCGTGGTGACTGCTACGGCAGCGCGGGTGGCTGCTGTCGTTGGTACCGGTGTCGTGGTGGCCATCTGCAAGTTGGGGGGGTTATTTGATACGAAGGGGACGAGAGTGAGGTATGTACATGAAACACCGCGGTATTGCTCACTCTACCCGCTCTACCCGCTGACAACACACAACCCCGTGGTTTTCTCTCCTCTCGATTTGGTAAGGTTCTGAAACGCTGGGCATGGAAACTGCGGAAATTGTCCCGAGTACATTCCTCACAACCCTACGACGATGCTTCTTTTGTGACGCCGAACAAACAGCTCCCTCTCGCCTTTCCATGGTGAGAGGCGGTTTCGACCCGAGCTACCGCGGATCGCGGGCGGGGGCGACGGTGTGACCGTCGAGCCGATGACCCCCCTCCCCCTCCATGATCCGCGCCTCGAAACTCGGTTCTGCCGGCGGTAGCGTCGCCAGGGGGCGCCGCAGCTGTTGCCGGTTCACCATCCCCGGCGGCACCGCCGAGAGGCGCGTTCTTCACGTGCCCTACCTCGGGTACCCCCGTCCCCCTTGAATCGCCGCCGGTAGATGGTGCGGGTAGCGGCGGTACCGGTGGCTGCGCGGTGGTGCTGTCTGGATGACGCGCTGCCGCTGACTTTGGCCGAGGAGGTGCTTGAAGCCTCGATGGAGGTGTGGTGCTGGTCCCCTGGGTTGCTGCTGGTGTGGGCGAGTGTGATCGGTACTGCAGGGAGACACGGGCGGGGGGGGCGGCGGACGGGTTGCGGACGGCGTGAGGTTGTATTCAAACTTGGTGTTGTTTGTTCCGTTGCTTGTCTGATGACGAGTGGTGGACCACCGCTGGGTCTGGTCCGAACGTTACAGGTCCCTCTAGGAGAGCCACAAACTGAGTTTTATCTGTCATCATTCTCCAATAGCATGGTGTGACGCAGGGTGGTGGATTGCACTATGCCCGGCGTACAAGTCCGTGCTTCCTGCAGCCTCTCACAGGTAGGGCATTCGTATTTGATGCAGACTTTGCATTTGGAGGCCAAGGGTTGTTTGTCGAAGATGTACCAATCCATACGAAATCCTGTTTTTCTGGGTTTTCTCTTAGTGTAGGCGGAACGCGAGGGATTCCTCAAGAATCACAACCAAAACAACAGCGCTTTCCAATAAAATTTCAAGCAGTGCCTCCCCGCAGTCTGCTCAAAAGTGAAAAGCACTCGCCTGCCCTTGGCTCCCCCCTGACGCCGCCTTGCTCCTGTCGATGCCTGCCGCGCACACACCATTGCCGGCTGCGTAGCGGGGCACGTACTCCCCTCTCGGGATCCCTCCCTTGCCCGAGCTGATGTGCCCAATCCCCCCCCCCCCCCCCCCCCCCCCCCCCCCCCCCCC
>CACKRE030000463.1:20225-46024 GCA_902602495.3 Ectocarpus sp. CCAP 1310/34 | reverse complement strand
GTTGCCGCAGTCGCACCTATGGTAAACTGTGCCTGACTACGTTGTAATAGTTTTCCTCGACAACGTGGTAACATAATGCGCTCCGTGGTGATACAGTAGAGCGGGTCCAGTGGATCATTTCTTGGCCGAAAATCGTGCATTTTCTTACCAGAAAATGCCCAAGCTATCGACGCAGCTCGACGGTGTTTTACAGTTCCATTCTTTTTTCGGAAGCTATGACACATGAGGTGAATGGAACAAATTGTTGTGCATGGACCATACTTCCGACTGTTTTGGGTATTGAAGGAATGGTTGATGGCAAGGAACTACTGTACAGAGATATGTTTCGCAGGGAGGGATCCAAGTCCGGATTATTTCCCGTCGAAGGATTTTTTCCCACAATGAATCAAAGCAACAGCAAAATCTCTTCGCGGATCCGCGCGTCGAAACTCTTTGCTCCTCCAAAATGGTGTTTGAGGAGTCTGTGTTGCACGCCATCGCCTGACATACATACTCTTCGTGTATTGCTATACCGAACCACCCCATGATCCTCCGTCCAGACCCGCTTCTCGCTTTGTTCGGCGCGGCACCTCCTTCGCATTAATGCGCATTGTCATGCGCTTTCTCGCGGTGCAACTGCTGTGTGATTCGCCCTACCGAGCCACCCCTCCACAGTACCCTCAGTTCCGACACTCCCTCTAGCCTTCATTCGGCACGGTACCTGTGTCTACCGGGTGCTGTTGTATCATCCGCATCAAAACCACCAACCACAGTGAGGGTCGCGCGCTCTTTCTGTCGGCATAAAGCTCCAATGTAGACTACTGTGGAGCCTCCTGACAACATCAGCGTGCTAAATCGAGCAACACACCGCCAACGATGGTTGGTTGCCGCAGCAATAGCACTTTGCTGTGGCAAGAAAGTCGCGGACTCTGCTCGAAGGCCGTGCCCGTAATGGTAGCAACATCTGCATGCAATAGTCCCCTCGAATCATCGAATGCAACCTCGAACGAAACTGGCAAGCACATCATATGTGAAGAAGCTGGACGCCGCTACTCGCTGGATGTGTGGCAAGTGGGGGAACTTTTGTTGTCTCATGCCCGCCATATCTCCAATATCAACGCCCAGTAGATAACAGTCTCAAGCAACGGTAGGATAGACTAGTGCAGGAACCTACGTGGGATAGACCTGCTGGAACACCAATTCTGCTTGCTGTCATTGGGTGAACCGGTCAACATATGTATCGGCAATTTTGCAAGTGCAGACCCACAATGTAGTAACATGACCAAGGATTCATCCCGGTGCACTACTTGAAAATAGAGTAGGTGGAGAATTTTTTTCTTGCGCACTCTGCACACCCTTGTGGGAGGAGACTGCATACGACAGCCTTGGGCTACCCCCGACCGTCTAATGGTCGTGATCCGGGTAAGTTGTTTGAGGAATTCTAGACAACACGCGAAACTTGAGCAGCGCACGAATACGTACACAGAGCGGCCACCAACGGTTAGTTATAGCCGCTGTATACAGCACACAGATAGATCTATTGTGGCGTGTGTACACAGCGTATGTATCAGTGTCGACTTCACTTCAAACACATCTCACATGCATTATTCGGGTTCGGACGCCAGGTCGCGCGCGTTGGCGAGTTGGTGAGTTTGGGGTTTGGTCAATCCGTGAAAACATGCCTGACAGCCGAGTGTGCACACCAGCACCACAGCACAGGAAAACAGGATTGGCAGTACAGAGAACTGCTGTGTCTGCGAAATGTAAACAGCAGCCAACACCCTCAACAAGTGTTGTATAAATGGGCTATGTAGGAGTTCACCACACAGTTCCGGGACGTCGTTAACGCGGCCGTACAACGGGTACGGAAGGCCGTCAAGCCGTGAACATGCACACATAGTCTATCCTTCGCAGCACTGCTGATTTATCGGGGAGGACTAGCAACTCAACAGCAGTACGATACCGACCGCGGTCATCATGCCATACGCCGTACTTCGCCTTCCCGTTCTGACGCGAAATGCCCACAACGGTTAGATTTGCATTCATCAACTTGCTTCGACGATCGCCGTACCCAACATTGACGCACGTTTACTCTCAGCCGCTGTGCTGTATGCAAGCTTCCCGCCCTTGCTAAGCGGACCCGCGAAGATTTTGGGGTCGCGCCAACATCTGAGCGGCAACATCGCCTTGCCAAACGCAACGAGAAATGGGCACGATTGACAGGCTTCGGAGCCTTTCACTTTTGTTTGTCGGGGGCATACATGGCATGCATCAAGCAAAAGCAACCACGTGAGTAAGCACGGTGCAGTAGGCATCATTACGAAATGTCAGCGAGCCAAAGCGGTTACTTTCGGGACGAATGCGTCATGGTATATGTCAAAGCGGGGCGTAACTTGTTGAGCTGAGAAGAATCAATCACCTATCGAATCGAATCGAGAGCGGATTCGTTTGTTGTGGGATCCTTCAAGGAGTAATGAATTGTTGTTGTCAAACGTCATATGATTCTACATGTCAAAGCGGAAAAAAGCACCAAGTATCGGTCGCTGAATTGATGGTCGAGGCTACCTCCCAGAGGGATCGTGTCAGGGATATTGACGTGTCCATGTAGACATCGCCAAGTTCTATCCCTTCTGTGTTCGCTACTGGCAACATAGACAAAACTAGTCGTACCCAAGACATGTCGTAAAAATTGTGTGTGCACGCTAGGTCTGTAGGCTGTAGAATGGTATCAGTATTAGCAGCCAGCAGACGTGCAGGTACAGTAGATAGAACAGATACCACGTGCTGTGTGGCCCGTTCTCGTACGGGACTGTCAGCAAACGGTCAGAACTGTTTTCGGGGGAACCTCAAGGTAGCCGGCTAACTCTTCGGGATCCCCAACGACAGACAGCGGATATTGATTGTATTGTGCCTAATGATCGAGAGCTGACCCGCGCGCCTCTCCACCTCTCTCTCATCTTCTATAATCAAAACCTGGCCTCGGACTCGGTCAATAACAACGAAATCAACAGCATCTTGTATCTCATCTTTCTTAGGGTACCCGACTTGCGTAACAGCAATCAGCAGTGTTCGACCCCTCGCATACAACAGGCTGTGTTGCTTCTCAGCGAGCACCTGCGGTGAGCTTTCCAAGGCGGTCATGCCCGACGCCGTACAGCCGAAAGCTCAGAGATATTGATAAGACGTTGGAACAGTCGCTAACCAAACATGAAAATCGTCGCAAGTTCTAACTAGGGACGGAAACGTTTAGGTGTTTCGTAGAGTAGGCGGTCTGTGATTGCCGGGAAAACAATGCACGCCCGTGGAATCAACGTCATCCCAAATGCGCGGTTCTGTGATATCACGGCTCCTTTGGTTCTGAAGTTTTGAAGTTCCTTTTAAAGTCGTACACGCGGGGAGAACCGTATAGAAGAGCTTCACAAGCTCGATCTTGTGACCAAGCACACTACCTGGCCTTCATATACGAAACCTCTACCAATGGGGCGCCGTGTGGGCAACCTGGGGCATGAGGGAAAGGGAGATCGTATCAATCAATTACATCTCTGGACGTACACAACTACGGGTACCCGACGTAGCCCCAACAAATGGTCGGGGAGAGGTGGCGACCTCGCTCGCACTCACCTAGACGGGTCGGTGATGTCGAACATCACGTGATTAACTCCGTCATTCCACAGAGGGGCTGAAGGTGCGCAAGAAACTTTACGGAATTCATTCTTCTGTTCATCCACACGAAGCGCATGCGCCATGGGACAGGGGAGAAGTATTTCTACCATTGGTCGGGAAGATCAGCAATATTTTCACACGGCAGATTGATATGGGAGAGGAGAGGTTGCAGAGTAAAGCTCGGGCAATGCAGTGGGAAAAAACATCAAGGGGTAGACAACCCGGAGAATGGACCAAGGTTGTGCAGAAAGTTCGGAAGGGGTTCCAAATTCGCGGAGTTAATGCGGTGGAAATGGTGAGGCTCAAAGGGTTCAAGAATACCAAGACAGAACGTACCGACGGAGATCAAATCTTGGAGTGGGAACTTTGGCCTTCGAGGGTGCAGACGGCGATTTGGGATTATAGATGATGGTGACGACATGTTTGACTACGAATTATCTCCAAGTGCGAAGACCGATGTCATGGAGTAGCACAACGTCCGTTATGACTGAGCTGGGGAAAAATGGAAGTTACATAGAGAGCCAGAACAAGATGTTGGAAATAGTAAGTAGACTGAGCAAGGCTGACAGCGATTCCCTTATTTCTGGAGCCACTACCAGAGTAGGAATGACCGATTGGTCAATGGTGATCGTTTGTTGGAACATCACCCCGTCCTCCCGAGGATGCGTGGTCAATGGTCGAACCGCTCAGGCATCCAAACAACATTAGTCCACCCATCGCCCCCTCCTATTTGAACGTATTCTCTTGGTGATTCGCGTTTCGGTCTCGAGAATATAGAAATAACGTATTGTGAAGTGACTTGGTTATCCATCAAAATCATAAATAATGGGCTATCGCACGTTTCCCAAACCGTAAAATGCAAACTTACCTGTGTACGGTTTTCCGCGATACATAAGGAACGCATCAATCGGTAATACCGTTCGATCAGTTTTTGTATTTACCTATGGAGCACCCCTCCCCTCCTAGGGCCATAAGTCGCCACTCACCATGATGAATATGCAGGCGCCCTGATATGACTCAGCCAGCATTCCCGCTTGCTGGGCGGCACGCCTCAGGAGACAAGAGCCGTCCGCACAGCCAATCTTGCTGCTGTCGGCAAGGGTGCACTGGGGGGGGGGGGGGGGGGGGGGGNACTCATAGTCGTGCATGCCGGGTTCTCACCGGACCAGGCTCTCACATCACCAAGCGCAGAGCGCCGTGAGATATTCGGCGAATCGCATGAAGGGTGCGCTGCATCCTGCTAAGGGTGTTCGGCATCTTGTGCTTCTTCCTTGCATACGGATGACCGCTGCGTATGACTTGATTTATTTTCTGGTGCTTTCGCTTCCTGAGCCAGTTATAAGCACTGTGTAACTGCCTCGAGGGTGCTTGACCCAATTCAACACAACGTGGTGCGATCCTCCTTGCACGGACTTAGGCTTCTCCACCCCACACAACATGATCTACTCGACCACCATTATGGTTATCGCCAAAATAAAAACAGAGGTACAAATGAAAAAGGGTTACCTGGTTGCCGAGCTCACGAAATGCATTGGCTTGTTTTACAACGTCTTTGCCAAGCGACGACAACCCAACCCCGATGGTAAACACCGGGGGGGAGGAAGGGTGCACTGGGGACGTGCAAAAAGAACGTCCCACGAGGTTGTTAGTGGCAGGGTCTAGAGTTGTAGCTGGTGTTGTTGACGGTTGGGTTGGCATGAAGAATATCTCTCGCTGCACGGTTTTTCCCCGACGCCCTACTTCTCAAAGCAAAGAACTGAATTCCTCGGTTCCGAGACCCATGCGGAATAGGACGCCTACAGCAGATCCAGCACTTTGAAATAAATGCACAATATCCCGTAAAATCAGGTCAAGATCAACACAACGACCTCCGGGCCCCAAGTAGGCGTGGGGGTCCGAATCGCAAGCGAACGTTATCGACGACGGTAAAAATGGAGATACGGATGAACACGGCGAAGAAGTTAAGAAGCTGATGAGAATTGGTTCCCATGCGGGCGTGTAGGGGTGAGAGTGGAAAGGCGTGGCATCGCGTAATGTGTGATGAGAACGCACCGGTACCTGTATGTGAAGGTGATGAAAGCTTGCCCGCAAAGAATTTTTTTGTGGAGAGCTACTGTTAGGATGATCCAATAACGGATTGGAGGCTGCAGGATCCGAAAAAAATATACGAAAGAAAAATCCAAACAACGCAAAGAACGACTGAAATATCTACGCCGCAAGAAGTGCCGTAACACCTGCCGAATGGCTAGCAAACACGTGCCTACCCGTTTTTTTTTTCCAACAATGCCCACGTGAGGCACATTAAATGCAAAATGCAATTTCGCGAAGGAAGAGATACCTCTTAGTCTATACAAGAAAGGATGATTGGAACCCGACTTCCAACTCTGAACGAAGGGGACGTAGCTCAAATATGAGAGAGTACAAGGGTCCCATATTCGACAAAACTACTGATGACATGAAACGATTATGACGAGATATTGTACGTAGCTACTGACGCCAATGTTCCAAAATGACAGAAAATGCGAGACAACCACAAGTAAGATATGAAGGCGGACGTCTTGACGTCTGTTTGCAGGAATACGCTTTGATCCCCCTTGTCAAGTTGAACCACAACTATGCGTCTACTGCTACTGAAGCTTGTGGAGGGAGCTCAATAGAGGCTCCCCCGCAAGGTGAAAAGCATACAAACGGCGACATTGATGATGCAGGGCTAGGCAAAGTTGACTGTATTCTACGGCTATGAGTGGGCGAAAGAGTGCATGATTAATTGCATGGAGAGGTGGGACCGCCCACACTGAGGCACTGCGTCCCACAACAACCTAGATATGAACGCACGTCTTGCGTAAACCTAGAACAACGTGGCCGTTGCAGACCCCAGTTGTTCCCAGTAAAAACTGCGGACATGAACGACATAATGTTTGGATTGCTTGATGACCTTGTTGTGGAAATTCCGTTGGATTCGGTCCTTCTTGTGCATCGGTGCATCCCCCTTACTCCCGATGTTCCGAATACCGGCCGTACATGTTGCAACGACAAGAAGAACCCGATAGAAGGGTCACGCTTGCGCACAACAAACGACGAATCTCGTTGTCTATGGCCAGCGGCTTTCCATCAGCCTTGGATGTGTATCTCCTTCTTCCTCCAGTTGTTTTACATACCAGTTGCGCTTCACTCGTTGAACATCAAAATAATCAAACATCATGTGCGATTCAAAACGTTGCCACTCGGCGGCACCATTTCTAAAATTCGATCACAACGAGTCGACACCGTGGTACCAAACGATCCCGAGATTCTCCGTGTACATTCCGGTGAAAACGATCATGCGAACACTAGCGTATCATATCTGAAACGCTTGGTACGTACTTCGCGGTGCTGTGGCCATCACACTCGAATAAAATACGTGCGTCGCCGCACAACTCTACACCCGCTTTTGCACAACGTCGGTATGACGTCATAGTCGTGATGTACATGTTGACCTCTTCGCAGCTGCAGGTACGCGGCATGCCCGTGGCTAGATTGAATGTAGTGTTGCACGGAGGGTATGTGATGTGTGTGGGTATACCGACGAGCCTTGAGGAGCAAAGATGACAACACACAACACGACTGTAGCTACTTGTGTCATGATAGATTCGGCGCTCGCTGCAGACTCATCTTGCTCAAGTATCGTAAAAGTACAGCTCGAAAATGATATTTTTTGGGTACGCTCAAACGCTGTGTGATGCCGAAAACTACCGTATCTTTGCGACATCGGCTGCATGACATTCCTTCGACCGGGTGAAGGGTACTTCATTGCGACACCAACGAGTAAAGTGAAAGGATGCCGCTGTAGGCAGTCTCTCCGCGTGCACCCGCAATGTTGAACCTGTTATGTCGTGTTGTTTCGGATAATCATATCTCGATTCTCAGTTTGCCATCATTGATCACCAGCTGCTACATCATCCGGACGCATATAAAATCTCCATCGGTGCAGTTCTTTACGAGCTTCCGATACGAGGCCATATTTTGTTCGAAAGCGGAGGTGAAAACACCTGAGTGAATGGTTGTAATGTTCGATCTCGCCCATGCTCCTACTAAATTCCCCACCCTCGTCTTCGGTCCGCCATACGTTTGGTTATCGGGCATTGACCTTCCCACGAAAGTTCTTTTCGGTTTCATTTTTTGTTGTACAGCCGATTACTACAGAACATATCTATGCAACGGTCGGACTCGTGGACCTCACATCGTCCAAGACTTGCCTCCTCTTCTTCGGTACCGATGCTATGATCGCCTCTATTCCCTCTGCCTATCAAACCGCTGCACCCGTCCTACGCATGCTGGCCGCCCACGCCACCGGGGGGCGGGGGGCCAATCGTTCCCCCTGTAGTTATATCTTTGTAAAAAAAAAGCGTGTCCTCAGACTTACTTACTTATCCGCGTCGAATCGAAACATGTATGCATCCGGATGCCCTCGGACACGGTGAAGAGTCATACCGAACAACAGCCTGTTGAATGCCCGCGGCTGCACTGGTACATGTGTCGTGAAAAATTTGGCGATCAGGATGAGTCACCTTGCCCCATTTCATTCCACAACGCCCCGCCTACGCAAGGATGATGTTGTGGTTCGTCCTTGTGAAACGTAGCCTGGGCCGGCCAAAGCCCCGATACACAGCAGTATCGCCCCGGCCCGGCGTTTATCTATCCAGAAACTGGGTTGGCTTGACGCGAACGCCCTGGTGAATAGCGATGAACGTAGCGGTAGTACGTGGCAGCCAAGGTACATATTTCTCAAAATGTCTAGAGTTTCGATTGAAGAATGTGTTGCTTGGCGTCAAGTATCAACATTCTTCCTATCGTTCGTACGGCGGTCGGACAAGTGACATTTTTGCGGTTTTTTGGTTCCGCGTGGAGAAAAGTCGTGAAAACATCTGCGCGGGTCCGCCGACTAAGCGGCTTGCGTACAGCACACCGGCTGAGAGTAAACGTGCGTCAATGTTGGGTATGGCCTTCGTCGGAGCAAGTTGATGAGTGCAAAACATTGCTGTTGTAGGCATTTCGCGTCAGAACGGAAAGGGAAGGCACACCGTATGGCGTGATGTGAGCGGTCAGTGTCGTATTGCTGTTGACACGTAGCACAGGAAGATTCTCCCCGCTACAACAACAGCAGTGCTGCAAACGATGTGCATGTTTGTGCGCTTCTTCGCGGCTTGACGGCCTCCCGTACCCGTTGCACGGCCGGGTTCACGACGTGCTCCAATCGTGTGGTGAGCTCCTGCAGAGACAACTAATTTATATACAAAAGACGTGTTGAGGGTGTTGGCTGCTGTTTACATTGCGCATACATAGCAGTTCTCTGTGCTGGCAATCCTGTGCTGTGCTTCGGTGCTGGTGTGCACACGGGGCTGTCACGCATGTTTTCACGGATTGACCAAACCGCCAACTCGTCAACGCGCGACCTAACGTCCGAACCCTAATACAACGTGAGACGCGCTTGAAACTAAGGTCCACACTGATTTGCCGTGTACAAACGCCACAATACATGTGTTTGCTGTACAGTGACTTAGACGTATGTAACCGTTGGTTGCACCCCGGAGACCCTCGGAACCTGCTGTGTTTGCTGCTTGTTTTTTGCTTTGTTGTTGAGCTGAGACACAAGGGCGCCTTCGCCCCTTGTGCTCTTTCTCATCTAGCACCCATCAAAGCCTGACCAGGGAGTCAGTTGAAAAGAAAACCTATCTACATTTCTCGTTCCGAAGCTTGCTCGGGCCCACCGATCTCACAGCAGGGAAACCTCTGTGATAGACTACAAAGTCTTCAAGCCACAGGAGCACCGCCACCTCTGCTGCTGCACGACGCCACATAATGTGAATGCACACACAGCACGCAGCAGTGAACAGCAGGTCGGGTGGCGAGCAGGTCAAGTATTCCCGCCACACAGCTCCAAACCGAAAATCGTCGAGCAAGTGGAATACTAGACTACATACATACAAGGTTCTAGCCTCCGGGATTGACACAAGCAGTACAAACAGTTGAGAGATCATGGCCTAGACTAAATCTTAATGTTCGATAGTGCTCGCCCCCGTACAAAACATCGCATGTATCATGGGACGGAGGACACGGTGGACAAGGTGGTTGGGCAGCTGCAATGTCGACATGGGTTTCATTGACAGGCAGTTGGAAGAAACATGAGATGGAGGTATTCCAGGACACTTTGGTAGAGATTATCAGCAAAGATAATCAGATGGAGTCATCACAAAATGTGTGTGGTCGTCAATCAATGTTATCATTTGTGAGTGCTAGCTTGACACGGTCGTTGTAGATGTTGTATGTAGCTTCTAAGAGGTTGGGGTATATTTTTTTAGTAAGGTCTTCAAATTCCGTTGTTCCGATGATTTAACATTATGTATCGGAATCACCGTCGTTTTTGACTATATCTTGCATTGAAACCGAGAGGGGGCGGTACCATCGGCTGAAAGAACTGATTCGATTCTACCATCTGCAACAGCTAAGACAAAATTAGCTATGGCGTAAGGGATGCCATCTTCGTCTTTCATTTGTAAGACGGAAGAGATGAATGTTGATTGGCCCCAAGCCGAGTGCTGTTGAATGAGCACGGCTGCCCCGGTTGATAATGTGGAGATATGGAAAAGTCGTTTTATTGGTTGTGCTCGCAGGCACAAGCAACGGAAAAGAGTGGGTACCAGCGTGCATCACAATCACCGAGGCACGCGAGCAATAGTCACAAGACACATTCGGAACGTGGAACACATGACAGCAAGGAATGCGCGACAACATGCCAAAGATACCTCTACCGGGGATACCCCGAAGATCCAAATGACCGATGGACGGCCACGTACTTGTGCACTCATAGCTCATGAGTACTACTGCAGTAGCATCGCAAGGATGGCATAATTCACGTTGGCACATAGATGGTCCTAAAAATGACTGCTCTGGCGGTTACAGCTGAGTTTTGTGATGTTAGGGGGATGCACAGGTAGTCTTTGCATGTGGCATATCCGGCAGGGTACAGCAGACCATGAGGAGAGTAGATGGGAAGAGCCAGCGTGAGAGCGAGTGCGGGCGGTCGGATTATGAACGCGTCAACGAATGGATTACTATGTACAAGGGCTCGGACGCGGGGGGCTACCGCCCCCCTTCGTCCTTCGTTTGCTCCACCGCCCTTCGCGGAGAGCGAAACGTAATGTGAGGTAGAACAAAGGGCAAAACGCATACCAGGTGGGACGTTCGTGGTTGGTCAGGATGTGGGTGTTTAGTTTACCGCAGAACAGAAGTGGAGCGGAGCAGGCCGTGGCGGCAGTTTTCGCGGTCCGGGCAGGGCCAGCCCTCTACTCCCAGTGACAGCAGATGACGGGGCTTGACGTGTGACGTTGATTCTCCGGCTTGTTTGCGTTTCAGAGGTGATGCCTTCGAGAGAGCGTTCATTTTTTTTCTTTCGTGGTTGGTTTCGGTTGTGAGGAGGGTGGCCAAGCGCGCGTGGTGCGTGGACGACTTCGCTGTGTGCTCAGTCCATGATTTAGGAAATTCATGTGACACGACACAACAAATCACCCTTAGTTATATACTCCAAGGATCCATTCCGTCGCACTGCTTGAGAATAGAGTAGGTCGAATATTATATTTTTTCTGCGCACGCTGCACACACCTTGTGTGAGACAGAGTACGACAGCCTTGAGCTGCTCCCGACCGCCAAAGAATGCCTTTAACAACATATTCGCCTGATTGAGAGCGAAGTATCTGATTGAGAGCGAGAGCCAAAAAAATTGAAATTTCGGGTCCAGACGCCTCTTGCCATTTCTTGGCAAGTAGGGGACGGGCTATTCCAAGAAGCGGTGCAAATTGAAGGTCTCATCAGCAGCTTCGCGAGCATATGCGTGTCATCGTCATCGGATGCTGCAGCGAGGAGCTAGACAAGTTGCTAGATTTGCCCAGATTGGCTATTTCTGCTCAAACTGTTTCAGGGCGGTATCGCGTCGGGCGGTGGGCTCTGCTGTAGCTTCTGCTCCCCGCTGTAGCTCCACAACGAGAGACTCCCACAGGATGACCAGGGTAGCGGCTTGAAGCTACGGGCTAGCCCTTCAATTCAAGCTACACAGCAAGCTCCACCTCTCAGTGGTAGTCCGGCTACAGCGTATCGCGCAATCTCGCTCTCAATCAGATGCTACGCTCTCAATCAGGCGAATATGTTGTTCTTTGACTAACGGCACATGTACTCTCACATTTGAGCAATGGTCGTGATCGGATGAGGGTGGTAAGGAATTCCAGACATGCATACGGTATCTTGAGCGGCGCACGAGTACGTGGACGGAGCGGCAGCCAACGGTTAGTTATACACGACAGAGCAGTGTGGACTATAGTCCAAGCACGTTTCACATGCGTTATTGGGGTTCGGACGGACGTTAGGTCGCGCGTTGACGAGTTTGGGGTTTAGTCAATCCGTGAAAACATGCGTGACAGCCGCGTGTGCACGCCAGCACCGAAGCACAGGAGCACGGGATTGACGGTGAGGGGAACTGCTGTGTCTCCACAACGTACACAACAGCCAACATCCTCAAAGCATCTTTTAATGAGCCGCGGAGCGCGAAGCGCGAGCTTTTTTCCCTTCATCTCCCAGGAGGGAAAAAAATGCAGGCGTGTATGTTACCGGTACACCGGTAATTTACCGGTAAAGGGTTGGCGGGGTCGGTGAAGTAAACATTTGCGATAAATCTGGACAGTCTCATGCCCCCCCCCCGCCCCCCCCATTAGCGGGTTCCCCTCAGCCCCTACCTTGCAAAGGGAAAAACGACAAAACAGCTGCTGCAGCTTTCCACACTCACAACGCTGAGTCCCTCCCGAGGTCAAATAATAGCGTATCTACAGCAGACCACCGACACACAGGCACCGAAAGACGACAATGAGTTTTTGGGGCTCGCTTTCGAGAGAGGAATGTGTTGAAGGCCGCCAAGCACTTCTTGCTTTCGGAGACGTCTGGAAAACCCTGGGACAGTAGTTTTTCGTCCCCGATTTTCGAGGTATAAATCGGTCAGTAACACCGATTGCTGGTTCGCGGTAAATTTCCTGTCAGCAAAGAGGTCTGACCCGGGTAATATACATCCCTGAAAAAAAGGCTCTAACTTTCGGCCTGAATTCCGCCGCGTGTTGCAGGGGCCCAAACTTTGATTTCCGTGATGCATATTTATCGCCCCTTTCGGCCCAGAACGATCTGTTCACTCCTGAACAAGAAGAAAAGTTACGCGCTCTTCGTCACACCGGTTTGGTCGCGCTTCGGCAATAGATGACCGTGCTTCACAGGCATATGTGACCCAAGTTCGTGGGAGATCGGCACACCGCCGAGGAGCACGACCAGCAGCGTATCCGTAGGATTGTGACAAGACAGATGGAAATATTGCGCCAGGCTCACAACTTGCCCGCCACATTCGTCTCAAGCCTTTTGAGTTTCCCGCCAACCAAGTGTTGTTCGTTTGTGATCATCGGTCTGCTGTTTTTGGAGCCCAGTCGCTTGGACCGCTCAACATCATCAAATAACACCCGCCAGGTTGCACACAGCGCATGGCTATACGCACGGCGCACAGGTCGTATAGGCGCCCGGCCCCACCTGGTTTTCAGAGATAGCTGGTCTCGGATCAGCGTCCTGTTGTTCTCCTTTGTCATGCGGAACAAACCAAAGCCACAAAAAAATCAATCCAACGAGAAAGAACGGTAATAAAAGGACAACTGTAAGTAACAGGTGCAGCGTCCTGTTGTTCTCCCCAGTGTCATTACTAGCTGCATTCACCCGATCAGTGTTTTTCGTGGTTCGCAGAGCTTTACAACCCACCCCCCCCCTGCATGGCCAAGAAGCCTGGAGCGTGGATGGATCTCGTTGCCAGGAATATCTCCAGAATGGCAGCATCCGGAACTGGAACAAGCAAACACGCGTGGCCAAAACCAAGCCAGTTGAGAAGAAAGCCATCAAATGTAATCGATCAATCCCGTACAACCAATTCGGGAAAACGGCACACAAAAAAGAAAAAGCTAAGCCGCAGCAGCCCTACTGCTGATGTTGCATACCAGAACCGAGCAGGGGCTGGTTGGAATCCTTTTGAAAAATACTTGTGCGGCACTTCGAGATGTCGGCAGATGATGCTCACATCAACGGTCCCGACCAATCCAAAACGTGGGATCGCCAAGGAGTCGTCCCGGCATGCCCCTAGTTTCCAGCAACATACAGCACGACTATGCCTTCTTTGTGCTAACGAAGAAGCCGCCTTCCCTCCCCACTTTACTATACTATTTGTTACAGCCCTCTATATAGTTAGCAAGACCACCGGCACAACATCTGAAACACCGAAACAAAACTATCGCAGCGGCGAGATGAGGCCACACAGAATTTAGGCGATATTCGGGCTCGGGCTTGCCATCATCTCCGGAGACTTCACGCACAACGAACGAACGCCTCCTCGTATTTGTCCGTAATCGTTCGGGCTCGCCATCATCCGCGGAGATTTCTCGCACAACGAATACCTCCTTCGTGCTTTCGGATAATTTCCGCAGATTTTCTCTCATCTACCTGTCTGTGTCGTGCTTCTTCCCTTGGCGCAGCAGCAGCAGCAGCAGCAGACAGTACTACTACTGGTACCGGCTACAACACATCCCCAACGACGTCCCTCATGGTGAATACTCAAAACTATGCCTCTCCCAAGCGTCCCGCCCGCCCACTCGTCGGTCACATGACTTGACCGCATGCAACAACAACAACAACTATCCACGTGGTTCGCCCAGCAATGCCGCTCGGTTGACACCCTCTTTGACCGACATCGTCGCAAAAAGCAGAACCGCCGCGTGTAGTAGAACCAGACCTTTGTGCACGAAATTAACTCACAAAGAACGACAAATTAGGTGACGTAGAGGAGAGAATCACACCATCAGGTCTTCCCGCTCCGACGCACCCTTGCTCTCGTGGCGACGGCAGCTCTCGTCATCGTCGTCGTCTTGGACCAAAGTAGTAGCCAAGAACCAACACCATAGGTTAGCTTAGTTGGTTCCGCTCTGTCGTAAGCTTGGTGCGACTCCCTCTGAACAAAAGGAAAACCGATAACAACGCTCATACGACGCAACAAAAACGACAACGACAACGGCAACAACATCGAAAAATCGTTTCGACCAAGAGGGTCCGATCTACTGCCGCTACCGTCGTAGCTCCCCTCACAGAGAACAAAATGCTACAAGTAGTACCGTACACGCAACCGCCATAGATTATCCTGTACTACTACTACTGCTGCATGGGGTACATTCGCCCGTAATCGCCCACTCTCCTCAGTCGGAACGATATTTTATGATAAGATATGATCCTTTCTCTCACAACAAATACAAGGTGTGGAGAACAATCCAAAAACGGACCGGGCAACAAAAAATAACGCCTTAATATTGTCGGAAACACTCAAATCCGCGTCGCCCCCGCCAACACCATCACTGCCAACGTCAAACGTCAAATCAAAACTAACACGACCATTGCCCATTTGACATCGTCGCAAATGGTGTACTCCATCCCAAGCCGACGGTCTCTGGTACCCAAGAACCATCCACAAAAGGGTAGGTTGATACAACCACAATGCCCTCACTCTATCAAAATCACCGTCCAGAGCCACCCCCGTTGCCGATATAACCCGCGGCGCCCCCAGCGTCCTCTTGTTCTGCTGATGTGGCGTTGTCAACGTTTGCCTTCCCCTGCCCCGTGTCAACAGGTCATCACGCAATACGCCGTGCCCCTCGCCTTTCCGTTCCAACGCGAAATGCCTACAACTTGCTTGGACGAACGCCATAGCCAACACTGACGCACGTTTACTCTCAGTCGGTGTGCTGTACGCAAGACGCTTGCTCAGCGGACCCACGAAGCTTTTTCCACGAACTGTCTTACACGGAAGCAACGGAACCCTGCAGCCTCCACTACCGTCAATGGATGGTTCTTACAGGAAGCAGCATCTCCAGACAATAATGTCTTTTTGGGCAAGCCTTCATCACCTTCATATACAGGTCTTGTGCGTTCTCACCACACATGACGCGGTGCCATGCCTTTCCACTCTCACCCGCGCACTGGAACGAATTCTCATTAATTTTCCAACTTCTTCGCCGTCTACGATTCCCCTTCCGTACCCTAGTCAAACATAATTCCACCGAATCACGTATGCTCAAAAACTCCGAAACACCACACACATTTTGATTGTCCAACGAATCATATGAATCTTCGCTTGAGAACTCCGAAACACCACACATATACATGCCGTGTTATCATCGCTCTGCTGCGTGTCGGTTCGTGTTATGATCACTCTGCTCCGCTTCGGTGGTAATAGTGTGAGGATGCGAGAGGTGAGTGGGATAAAGATTATACGCACACCAAGCATATATTTGTGGTTCATGCAAAGTGGATTGAAGACGCGCAGCACACAAACATCAACCGCTCTGTGCAACAAACCCCGACAGGAAAAAAAAGTCCACAAAGATGTTGGTTCGGGGCGGAACACACCGGGGTGTCTCGTCCAATCAGCGTCGCGAATCTAATCGTGACAGAACCGCGCAGATGCAAGTGCGGACGACTCTTTTGTCTTTGCCGGTGCGGGCAGCTCGCCGTGCATGGCGCGCCCTGAGCCCGCGACGGCGGGGTCTTGCGGAAAGCGGGCGCCCCGCGGGCTCAGCGAAGAGGGAGGTCAAAGGGTGCCCGGCGGCGGGCTGGCGGGGCCCGTGAACTTTTTCGTCTCGAGTTCAAGTTGGGCTAATCCCTCCGCCGCGCGGCCAGGCATCCAGCTTGAGCTTGAGTGGACAATACCTACCTCTTATGAACCCAATTTTCACGTATTACATGCACTACCGCGTACTGGGTTACAGCTGTGTGTGAGACGGCTGCTGCGATGCTCTTTGACAAGGTTATGGTACTGGGTTAATCGTATTGTTACGCGGTTGGTGCTGGCTGGCAACCTTTCCGAGATAACGAATTTAAGGAAAGTATTCAGAAAATAAATCTGTCGCGGGTTCTCTTTGTATACGTCATCAATCAACTATCAACGGTATTTATCAGGAAAAAATGTTAAAGTTGTGATCCAAACGCAAACCAGAGGCAAAATGCAAATTGATGCAGATGTACGTCGCGAAGTATGCGTGCATAGAAAGGTTGTGTACTGCCGTCTGTGTGTTATATGTGAGTAGCGTGCGGTGATAGCCCGCCCGAATTCGGAGAAAATCGGACATTGAGAAAAACAAAATCCTAAAAATTCAGTGACTGACATGGACGCGTTCTCATCAACCATGCAGATGGGGCCCGCAGGTAGCAAAAATTCTGTTATGAAAAAAAGGCTCAAATATTTACGGGAAAAAAGGTCTAAGAAAAACAGCTCAACTTCGGGCACAACATAAGCAACATCCCAATAAGACGCAATCGTACGATACCCCAAGACAAAAAAAAAGGATATAAGCTGGGGGAGCGTGGCGTTAGGCCATGCTCCCTCCCCCTACCTAGCTCACGTCATGCAATTTTCTGGCAGGGGCAGGGAGTGGTCATTTTCGTGGCGCCCCCGCGCCCCCGTGCCGCCGCGAGCTGCGCTACTCACTATTGCTGTACTTGTAAATTGGACTGCCACAACCCCCAATGTCCGCCACACACACCGAGCTGTCGGTTTAATGCTGCATGAAGGCTTGGTATGGTGTTGTACTCTTCGCCATCAGAAACAAGAAAGATACGAAAAGGAGTGGGATGCGACGGCCCAACGGAGTAAGAAATCTGTTTAGAGAAATTGGCCGACTTCGGCTGGTCCTTCTGCCCAGAATGTGAAACTGAGGCTCGACCCGATTTCACGTTTTAGTCTATATCTCTGAACCCTAGAGTATTTGTACAATATCCCAGCTGCAATATCTGTCTTTGAAGTACGTGGTGTGTGAAGTCGCATGTTCCATATATATGTACAATTTGAAACCGGAGGTGACAGGTCAACGCAGAGTCGCGGAGCTCCAGCATGTACTTGCCTCATACTCTGTGGGTGGTGAACACGCACCTTACATACCGCGTAGAGACAAGCAGTGGATACGGCTGCTGTGATGGTGTTTGAATAGGCCGATTAACAACTCTCGAAATATTTATAAAAATCATGTGATCGCGTCCTCAATAACTTACGGGTGAAACACCTTCTAGCGGGTGGTATGTCGTAGGGGGGTTTCAGAATTGGTTCGGCACATCCTCTGTCGTCGCCGAACGCGACTTTGAGCGTCAACTACATGCATGCGCCAAGGTGGCCTGCCGAGCTCCGGACACGAGGGTTACTGTACCGAAGAGCCTCATGCGCGCCCCTGAGAAGGAATCGCGAGATAGACTTGCTGGGGAGAAAGTGACTAAATCTCATGTGTGCATATGTGCATACAAGGTTCGGGACATGGGTGTCAGGCACCCCGGGGGTGACGCAAGTAGTAAAGGAAGGTGAGAAGTCATGCACATTATCTTAATGTTCGGTAGCGCTCGCTCCCGTATAAACCATCGCTGTATCATGGAACGGATAAGGTGGAAAGGGTTTGCCGACGAGGGCAATTCTTACGCCAAGGTTGTGCAACTAACTGTTGGTCAGCTACAATCTCGATATGGGTAGCATAGGAACAGTTGGAACAGACCCTGGTAGGGTTGACCAGCTAGTTGAATGTTCGCTGAATTGATTCCAGCAAAGATGGAGTCGTAAGAAATGTTTTTCTTAGCCTGGAAGGGGGTTATGGAGGTTGTCGTTGATGTGGTCGGTGAGTTGCGGTTTGACCAGTTGGTGCATGTTGGGGTCGACCGGCAATGGATCTTCGTAGGCATGCCCCAATACGAATTTCATTAACAATTTGTCAAGATCCTTAGTTGTTGTTGTTCCCGTTGTTGGAGTTGCTGACGTTGTTGTTGCCCGCACCATCATTGGGCGATGTGGTGTTGCCCTTGTTGCATCCTTCGCCTTGGCCATGGCGAAGAGGTAGTTGAATGTCAAAAGTAGGTGGGGGTTGACCAGTGGCTGCAACAATAAACTCAGAGAAGACGTGGTCACTTGGGGGATTCCGTTGACGAGATTATCATGTTCAACGAGGCATAGGATATTGTCCCTGCATGTTGTACGGCTAACAGCAACGCACAACTGATCGTGGCAGAAGGCTAATCAATCAATCCCCTGAGGTTGATGGGCATTGCGTATCACAATCTGACAGGGAATTGGTAACGGTGAAAGGTAATGCCGCGGGCTCCCACTTTGACGTCGATGCAGATGGATGGGTGGTATTTCAGCGACCGGGGATTCATGGGAGAGAACTTCAATATCAAAAACTCGCCTTGAAATCCCGAAAAAAATTCCCCGTTTGCCATTGAAGAGACCGCAATCAAAATTTTTGTCTCTCACGAAGGAGATCAATGCTCCAACTTTGAGGTTGAGTTTGTGCGGTGGCGTGCCGGGGACGTTGATGCTTATATTGAGGTATTCGACGAAAACAACAATTGGCATGTTTTGGTCGTCTTCGATGAGTTCGTCTGAACAAAGTTCGTGAACACTCCCTGGCATTTTACGAAGGAATAAGTCATTGATCTGGTCAATGTTATCATTTGTGGGTGCTAGAATGCCACGGTCTTTGTAGAGGTCGGAGTAGACCTTTTCAATGAGGTCTGGAAATTCCGTTGTTCCGGCACCGCTCGCGGGCGGCGGGGCAGATGGCGCGGGACCGCTGGCGGGGGGCGGGGTAGAAGCAGTCGGCGGAGACCTCTACGGAGAGGATACAGCGGTCGAGAACTATGACTTGTCAGCGGAGCTGGCGGCATCGGCGCGGGTTTGGCGAGCCATTGATGTATGGCTTAGATGAATAGAGGCAGAGAAAAAGGGTGCAAGCTTCTCTGGAGGTGAGAGCTAGCCGTGACTTGTGAGGTGGGGGTAGGAACGGGTAGACTTTGTTCACGCCGCAGTACAGCAGTAGGGGTACAGCAGGTGAAAGAAAGAGTATGGTGGGAAGCGCCAGCGTGAGAGCTGGCCCGGGCAGCCGGGTTTTTGTTTGGCCCTGCAGATTAATTTGTCTTCTTGGTTTGGTGCAGATTTTTGCTTTTGACGTCGTTCTAAATCGGACCTGCCCATGTTGCAGGCAGCCTCCTGTTTGTGTCCTCACACGCGTTTACTTTGTATGCTTACGCGCCGCTGCTGCTGCGACATACATACGGTACGTGTGTACCTCCATACTCTAAACCCTTGCTGTGTCCAACCGTTGGGTTCCAGCCAAATAATTAAACATGTGTGTGGGCTGAATGAGTGACGATCGCGACCTACGCAGTAGTGCTAAATAGGCATACGGTACCCCGATGTGCAATGCTTCCTACGCCAGGATTGCGCGAACATGCGCGATCGTGCACGCTGTTTCTCTCCTCTGCACCAGTTGGGAGGCAGCCACAACGTCAGGCCACACCTCTTGGTTGTGCAAGCACAGATCACACGGGTTGGGGGGCATCCACAACCTTTGGCCACACCTCTTAGTTGTGCAAGTACCGATGATTCAGGTCGGGGGGCAGCCACAACCTTAGACCAGATCTCCTGGTTGTGAAAGCACCGATGATACAGGTTGAAAGGCGGTCACAACCGAAGGCCAGACCTCCTGGCTGTAAGATTATGTCGGTTCGACGGTCCGTGAACTTATTTTTTTCCGGCTGGACAAAAACGCAAGAAAATCGTCTCCAACACAGGTATGTAGATGTACAAACCCAGATACGTTGGCACAATGCATGCTAAATGAACGCATACACTACTCGACTTGGGATTTTGTGTGAGTTTGTACGGGAATTCACGAGTGCTATGTTTGTACCAGCTACATGGTGCAGGGTACAACAAAGCTCTCCATCTCGGATCCCGTTATGAATCCCGCCAGACAGATGGGAAGAGGGGGTGGGGGGCATCCGAACCAGCGAGCCCCCTGCAGAAATATGCATGGCTTTGTTTGGCCCTGCATCGCCCTCGTGTGACGAGCTAGCTAGCCTTGACACAGGCGACCAAAGGCCGCAGCATGCCAAGATGAATAGCGACCAGCCTGTTGTTATTCCTTTCGTAACCAAGGCAAGCAGCTATACTATCTGTAGATGCTCGGACTCGGGGCACAGCAACCGCCGCGAGCTAAGCCCGCCGCACGACACTGCTGCTGTAGAGCGGCAAGACGAGCTTCTACACGGCGCGCGTGGAGAAGAGAGAGCGACATTCCGGCAGCAGTAGTTGCTGCTTAGGTAAGCCACTCCCCTCCAGATATATTTGAATGGTAGCGAAGGCAGGATGAATTGAGGGAACATTGTGTGTTGTGTAGTTGTGTACCCTTATGCATATGTCCCCGTTGGGAAAGGCTCGAAATCTCCAGCAGTTGGTCCTGCTGCGTGCTATTCCTCACCATTTTCACGGCGGGGATTCTCCCGGAGGCGACAATATGTGCTCAGCCTCATAACAGAGCTCCTTGGAGGGCGGGTAGGCACTTTGTTACTTTCAACGTTTTTTTGTTTTTTTGGGGGGGCGCTCGTTAATTATTCAACGGTACAACGTTCGGTAACAACCCCGCATGTCCGCTCTATCTGACCTGTCCACACACATGCATAGCATCGACCGCCTCGACTGTCCACATGCTTCAACCAACGCCCACCCCTCACCACACCCAGTTGTGTTAGATGGGTTGCTCGATCGACACATAACAACATATTCGCCTGATTGAGAGCGAAGTATCTGATTGAGAGCGAGAGCCAAAAAAATTGAAATTTCGGGTCCAGACGCCTCTTGCCATTTCTTGGCAAGTAGGGGACGGGCTATTCCAAGAAGCGGTGCAAATTGAAGGTCTCATCAGCAGCTTCGCGAGCATATGCGTGTCATCGTCATCGGATGCTGCAGCGAGGAGCTAGACAAGTTGCTAGATTTGCCCAGATTGGCTATTTCTGCTCAAACTGTTTCAGGGCGGTATCGCGTCGGGCGGTGGGCTCTGCTGTAGCTTCTGCTCCCCGCTGTAGCTCCACAACGAGAGACTCCCACAGGATGACCAGGGTAGCGGCTTGAAGCTACGGGCTAGCCCTTCAATTCAAGCTACACAGCAAGCTCCACCTCTCAGTGGTAGTCCGGCTACAGCGTATCGCGCAATCTCGCTCTCAATCAGATGCTACGCTCTCAATCAGGCGAATATGTTGTTACATGTCGTTCACACGTATACAATATATATCGCGTTGGAAGCAAGAAGCAACGGAAACCGTAAGTTGCACAATATACCATATCCCCTTGACCAAATCTCAACCTATGTTGATCCACGGCGAAGACGATTTCGAAAATCAAACGACACATTTTCGAAAAGCTCTCGACGAGACAGTTCCAATGCCGCCATTTCCGGCCTCGCCACTCCTTCTGTTGTGGAATAGTCAGGCTTTGGAACTCGGTCCAGGGGGCGTGGTATCATAGTGCTGTGAGATCAGTGAAATCGATTCTCCTCTGCGCCATATTTTTTCTTCCCACCACCCTTTTTTGCTCTTGCCTTTTCCTTTTCCTCTGGAAATTCGATGTACCCCTTCAAAACATGTTTGGCCGTAAAATACAAAATACCGAGTAAACCCCTGAGAAGCAAGGCGTGTCAGCAAAATGTTTTTCTTTCGATGTCAAGACAACAACAACAACTGAGAAAAGACGGTAGCAGCGGGTCCCCCCATGCCGCGCGACTGATGCGACATCAAGAGGGCACCAGTAGTATGCATAGCTGAGCGGAGGGATATGTATGTGCATTTTCATACATTGCGTCTCACCCACTCCCCGCTCCCCCCCCCCTTGTATCGTACTGTGTAGGCGGATACCGGCATGAAACAACATATTCGCCTGATTGAGAGCGAAGTATCTGATTGAGAGCGAGAGCCAAAAAAATTGAAATTTCGGGTCCAGACGCCTCTTGCCATTTCTTGGCAAGTAGGGGACGGGCTATTCCAAGAAGCGGTGCAAATTGAAGGTCTCATCAGCAGCTTCGCGAGCATATGCGTGTCATCGTCATCGGATGCTGCAGCGAGGAGCTAGACAAGTTGCTAGATTTGCCCAGATTGGCTATTTCTGCTCAAACTGTTTCAGGGCGGTATCGCGTCGGGCGGTGGGCTCTGCTGTAGCTTCTGCTCCCCGCTGTAGCTCCACAACGAGAGACTCCCACAGGATGACCAGGGTAGCGGCTTGAAGCTACGGGCTAGCCCTTCAATTCAAGCTACACAGCAAGCTCCACCTCTCAGTGGTAGTCCGGCTACAGCGTATCGCGCAATCTCGCTCTCAATCAGATGCTACGCTCTCAATCAGGCGAATATGTTGTTATGAGTGGACATGGTACCGTCATGTTCTCGAAGGTTCTAGGCCCAGCCAACCACGGCATGCCCGTGTCAGAGGACGAGGCCATGCAGAGCGTGACCTTCGATTAGGTCCACCGATGCAAGCGCACTACCCCATAGCTCAGGTACGGTCGGGTTAAGTGTACTTTCAGCAGAAAGTGCGAGATATATTTCAGAAATGGTGCCCAGTGATTGGAAAAACATAGTATGATGGAAATGTCATGTCCCGACCCCCGACACTTCTGTCCACCGAGAACCGATGAAGGTCTACTACCGCACCTGCTGTCAGAGTCGTCCATAACATGGTCGATCACTCCGGCATAGCTCCGGGCAAGTTTTGAGTAAATTCGCCCCTATTTGAATGTGAACGGAAGGAACGATGGAATACCTTCTTTCGAGAGCTGCTCAATCGTTCACTTATGAGACTCAACCAAAGCGTATGCTACAATAGAGGGAAGGAACGGGGGGACGTGCAGGCCACTATTCCTCGCGATGCATTGCTTGTGGAAGGAGTAGAGAATTTTTACGCACGCGCACCGGTATTGCTGTTGGTTTGAGGGTCTCGCATGTTATAGCGTTAGACTGAAAATTTAGTGCAAGACCGAAAGGCGGCGCAAAGTGCAATTAGCCAACGTCTCATGATGCCGGGCAACAGCGCCGGGGGCGAACAAAAATTGTCCTTGAAAAGGCATCGCCGCTTTCCCATGTACGACTTTACATCGAGGACAGCTGCTGGTGTCCTGTTCGCCCTCCTGCTTGCTGTTTCCGGCGCAAATTCCAGGCCATCTAATGTCACCCTTGCTCTGGTGCATCCATCTATCCNCCCCCCCCCCCCCCCCTCACGGTATGGATTGCTATGGTTCGAAGGTGCTCGACCAGTACGTCCTGACGGGTATCAAGACGAAGATGGGCACTCCAGGCTACACATCGGTAACAAGAGCGACCCCGACCACGACGGTGTTGCCGTACCTTCCCCGTGTGCGAAGCTTTTTCCGAAAAGCCGTTTGCTGGGAAGGGCGGCGGCGGTGAAAAAACTTGGACGCCATCAGCGACATGTACGTTGCTTTTGTTTCGATACGTGAAACAAGCTCTGTGGGGCTGAGGGTTTTGTTGTCTTCAGCGTATTCTTCTAACCCTGTCTCTCCTGGTGTACTGTCGGAAACTTGTCAGGTCGATAAGCTCTCATTGGACGTTCAAGCTCTAGTGAACGTCCAACACTCTAGTTTGTTTTGTTCCTGACGCGTTTCCAGCGTTATCAACCATTCCCCATGTTTTCAGTGTGCCCTGGCGTTGCCTTAGGCAGTCGATGCGCTGGTGGTTTGTGGCAAGCTGTTTGTGTATGACCCCGTGACGTCAAACAAACTGATATTCACATGGAACGTTCATTGTTCTCTGTTTCGTGTCTCAGGTTCTAGGAGGGCTTCATGCGGTTTGGCTTGGAATACGTTGGGCCGATCCTCTCCACCGAGAGTGTTGATCGTCAGGACGACGCTAAGCGCTACCTCAAGCCGTGCTTATTCGCGGACGAGGGGGCACGAGGTGGAAGAGGTGACCCAGGGGTGGACGGGGATATTCTTCGTCTCCGAGCGAGAAAAGCGATGGTCCTGATGACCACGCTGGCTACAAAGCCTTGGCAGACACCTAAACCGTGTTGACAAGGTGTGTCACGTGTCTTATCATATACAATTATCGTGCTGCCTCTCTTTTTGCCTCTTTCTCTCTGTCTGTGATGATGTTGGATGCTTGCGTGTTTCTTGTCGTGCATCCGTTTTGCCCGCGGCTCCCTATAATGTGCACCCTTCCTCATCCCAGCGTTTCCGTTGGCGACCCCTGATGTTTGAATGTACCTCGCCTCGCTGCAATTTTGTTCTGGGGGGGTGCGTAGCTTATCCTCGTCTCTGACGTATTCTACGACCTGCGGCAATGCTGTCGGTTTGTGCCCCCGCCCCCCTCGTCCCCCCCGGTGTTCGCCATCGGGGTTGGGTTTTCGTCGCTTGGCAACGACGTTGTAAAACAACCGATTCACTTCGTGTACTCGGCAACCAGGTTACCGTTTTTTTTTTTAACTCTGTTTTTTTATTTTTGGCGGTAACCATGTTGTGCGGGTGGACAATCCTCACTCCGCGCAAGGGGGATAATCGCACCACGTTGTGTTAAAATGGACACGCATTCTCTAGGCAGCTACACAGTGCTTACAACTGTCTCTGGAAGTGAAAGCACCAGAAAATATAATAAGTCATACGCAGCTGTCATCCGTACGCAAGGAAGTAAGCACAAGATGCCGAACAACCTTAGTAGGATGCAGCGCACGCTTCGTGTGACTCGCCGGATACCTCACGGCGTTTCGCGCTTGGTGATGTGAGAGCCTGATCTCGTGGGAACCCGGCGTGCTCCGTCCCGACTTTGTAGGAATAAGAGGTCCNTGTAAAAAAGCCGATTCACTTCGTGTACTCGGCAACCAGGTTACCGTTTTTTTTTTTAACTCTGTTTTTTTATTTTTGGCGGTAACCATGTTGTGCGGGTGGACAATCCTCACTCCGCGCAAGGGGGATAATCGCACCACGTTGTGTTAAAATGGACACGCATTCTCTAGGCAGCTACACAGTGCTTACAACTGTCTCTGGAAGTGAAAGCACCAGAAAATATAATAAGTCATACGCAGCTGTCATCCGTACGCAAGGAAGTAAGCACAAGATGCCGAACAACCTTAGTAGGATGCAGCGCACGCTTCGTGTNCATGTTGTGCGGGTGGACAATCCTCACTCCGCGCAAGGGGGATAATCGCACCACGTTGTGTTAAAATGGACACGCATTCTCTAGGCAGTTACACAGTG
>CACKRE030000463.1:4844-19991 GCA_902602495.3 Ectocarpus sp. CCAP 1310/34 | reverse complement strand
CCCCCCCCCATGCCTGCTTGCAAGTATTGTTGTTGACAATGTACGTCTGGCAGCTATACCAAGAACTATACTGCCGCAAAGGGGGAGAGCATGCCCTTCATTCCTCGACGGAGCACTAATGCCCTCCTCTCACACTTCAATATTATTTCGCTGCTGATCGGTAACTTCCAGGTCGAGTCCTCGGGACCTCCGCTGCAACATCGTTCAAAGCGTTTTCTCGGGTCCTCATGGCGTTCACAATGGGTCGAAGCTTTGACGGAGGAGGGGGGAATTGTTTCGATGGTGTTGGGAACGTAAAGAGGTATATTTCTGCAGTCTCTGCACTGTTTCTGGAGGACATTACTGTCGCAGCTGGCTACGTCTCAGGCAGTTACGTTTTTCCTTGACTAGAGTTAGTTGTAGAATTTGGGACGGTCAGGCTGGGGGGGGTTCTACCTCTGCGTTTGGACAACACCGCTGCCGCTACGTGTAGCTGTTGTCTCCGGCTGAGCGGTGTTTCCTAACAACAACGGTAGTTTGTTGCGGGGGTTGGGGGTCGTCTCCATGATCGACGTCGCTGACGGTCATGGGCGAGGGCATGCTGTTGTGGGGGGACATTCAATATACAGAACGACGTTCGGAAGGGTATGTATGTATTGTTTCAATTTGAAGTAAATTTTATGGTTCTCGCTTACATGTAATCGTGCAACAGGGATGTTGACGACCCTGGGTAGAGATGATAGGCCGCGGGCGGAGATGGGTTAAACCTAGAGCTACTGGAAGTGTCGTTGTATCAGCGGTTTGCTCAGGAATGTACCGACGGTAAAATTGTAGCGATTCGAATACAGGGGCGAAAAAACAAATGAAACATGCCCGCCACTTACAGTGTTGAGCATTGCAATTTGATGTAACCGTGAGCAATCTAGAAGAGAAGGTAAGCATTGCAATACCATCGGCAACCTGCCCGTCATCGGCTTGTGCGCAACGCGTCAACCTGCAAGAAAGGGCACACCTTGCACTGTCACCGGCAACCTGCCCCCCAACCGGTTTGTGCGAAGCGCGCCAACCTGCAAAAAAGGATACCCCTTTCCGACTTGAAAACAACGCACAACCCCAAAGAAAGGTATACCTTGCACAACCTGGCCATCCTTGCATTGCGAGGATTACCCAAGGTGCGGAGGTTGCAACCCGTGCCAAAATAATCTCGATTCAGGTTGGAAAATGTGCCCCTACAACCCGGTCTGTTGGCCACCCGTGCACTTAGCATGACAGCTGCTGAGCAGAATCGTGTCAAGAAAACAGTTGATGTTCACTACAAGGAAACTTCTTCTAGAAAATGACAAACGAAACGAATAACCATTAGCCTTGTCTGCTCTGCTTCTCCAGCAGCATATCAGACACAACATGCACGCCTGCACTACTGCGTTTCTTCATACGAAGGTGGGCGATATTGTACGTATCGCTGCATGCCTATTGTTATCGCGTGTACAATGCAATGTAATTATCTCACACAGTACGGGCAATTTAGTCAGAGATCGAGCGCTAGGTTTCATCAGCTGCGTACAATGAATACGGAAAAATTAGTAAACTGCAAAAAAAACTTCATACAGGCAACGCCGAAGCTACTCATCGCGTTGATGTCACAATACTGTAGGTCGGGTGGTAACTAAAGGTAGACAGTCTACGCATAGACGTAAACGAAGAGCAAGCCGGACTACATTCATCTTATGTAACTGCTTTCGGAAGGCCGGACTGACCCTCTCTGGTTTTTGTTTTGGATTCGATTCACAAGTAACTAGGGTACCGAAGGCCCCCCTCGCCCCCAGTGGGCGGGGGGCCCGAATCGCAAGCAAGAGTAGTCGAAGACGGTGAAAAGTGGATGAACGGGACGACATCGTTGGGAAGCATGTCCGTGCGCAGAGAGAGTTTGAAGGCGAGGCACGGCGTGATGCGTGATGTCCGCATGAGTACATGTGAAGGTCATGAACGGCGGGGCCGAAGACGGGACTATTCTCATGGAAATGCTGTAACTTAGACATACGCTGATGATGCGTTGTGTTGTCGATATCGTCAATAGGCAGCAGGATCCGAAAAACACATGCGGAAGGAACTTAATAACACCATCATGAAGAATGAAATGTCCACGCCGAACGGTGCCTTCCCGCTTTTTAGTTCAAGGATGCTCATATAATTTTGAGAAGATAGAGCGAAGAAAACCGAGGTATGCAAGAAATAATCCCATCGTGTATTCGACAAAACGACTGATTGACGATGTGAACCGAACACAGCACGAGCTCAACGGATGGGAAGATAGTGTACGTGCTGACGCCCCAAGGGTGCAAACAAAACGACAGGAAACGCGGGTCAATAACAATGAGACATGAAAGTGGACGTCATGACGTCTGCTGGCAAGAACACGCTTTGGTCCCTATTTTCAAGTTTATCCCCCAACACTCTGTAGGTTGTGGAGGCAACTAAACGCTCCCCCGCCAATTGAAGCCCGCATGACACAAAAGCTGAAAAGCACACAAACGGCAACATTGATGATACAAGAGAGGGTAAAGTTGACTGTATTCCATATCAATGTGTGGGGCGAAAGCGTGCGTGCCCATAACCACCTACATATTGTATCCTAGTTGAAATAACGAGGTCCTCAGACTTACTTACGTACCCGCGAGTTCCAAAATGCAAATGGCCACATGGAGTAGCGGGATCCAACGCCAAATCACAACAAGTACGGTCCAGCGTTTGTTTCCTTGGACAGGTTGGAAAACGGTAGTCATACCGAGCAAAACCCTTGTCGGCAACGTGGTGAGTATCGTTAAAAATACTGCCACACAAAATATAAATCTCCGACTGTCTCGAGTTTGAATTGGAGAATGTGTGGCCTGGCGTCGAGTACAGCATCTTCCCTATATCGGGTGTAGACAAAACATTGTTGAGGCTCCGTGTGAAGAAAATCATTGAAAAATCTGCGCGGCTCCGCTGAGCAAGCGGCTTGCGCACAGCAAACCCCGGCCGAGAGTAAACGTGCAGGCCGTCGCATTCAGTCTCTCACAACAGAGATGTGGGGGCGAGCGCAAGAAATGAAAAACGAAAAAAAATCTACACCTGCTCTATTTTCAAGTTGTTGTTGTTGTCTTCAAATTAAAAACGGTTAAGATCTCTCTCTACCCAGTATCTTCCCGTCCGGCTGCTTACACAATGATCCCGCGAATAGCAGGCGTCGTTGTCGGATCGTGGCTTCAACGCTCTGGCATTCGACCCTCTTCAGCGTCTGGGCGTAAGAGAGCTGCCGGTAGGTGCTTTTCTTGCGCTTGTACCCGATAACTCGGAGGAGCAGTCGGTGGTGTATCGACCGCAGCGTCTGATAGTGGCCGCTGAGTGGTGACCATGTCATGCAGCCGTACAGCAGTGCCTCCATCGCCTCCGCCTGGAGCAGGCGAATATTGAGTCGGAATGGCGCTTTCGGTCTGTCGAAGGGCTCCAGGCCATATCGCCTGAGGCACGACCACGCTCCTCTGCTCCTGTAGTTGATCTCCTGGGTGAGGTCGCCGCGTTCGTTGACGAGGCCACCGAGGTACCGGAACTCGGTCGTCTGGGCGTATTTCTGCCCCGCGGCTTCGATAATCAGCGGTGGAGGCGGGGGGGGCTGTGATGCTGTAATCGGCTTGTCCTATGCGCGCATCAGGAGCGCCTCCGTCTACTCCTCCGACACCATCAGCCCGAACTCCGCGAACACCTCAACGAGATGGTAATCATTCTCGCCAGTCCTCCTGCAGACCTCGATACTACGTGGGCATTATCGACCTACAGCATCCCCCATACTGCCCTCCGTACTCGGTCAAGGGGTGTCTCCTCCCCCCCCCCCGCTTCCGTCCNNNTCCCCTCCTCCAAGCACACCAGCCTCCGCAGAACAACACCATCCTCGCTGAATCGGATGACAACGACCTCGAGGACCTCGGCGAAGAAGATGTTAAACAGCAGTAGGGATAGCACTTATCCTTGTCGCACGCCTGTGCCACGAAGAACCAGTCCGATAGTTCTCCGTCGTCCATTCGCACCCTGGCCCGCATTCCATCGTGGAATTGGCGGATGACTTCGATCAGCCTCGCGGGGATCCCGGCCCTCGCCAGCACCTTCCATTGCATCTCTCGGTCCACCGAATCATACGCCTTGTTTAAGTGGACGAAGGACATGTAGAGCGGTATTTGCTTTCTCCGCCCCAGCTCCTAGAGGCGGCGCACGACGAACAGCATATCGACGGTGGATTGCCCGGGTCGAAATCCGCACTGTTCCTCCGGGAGGATGTTGTTGGCTTCGCAGAAGGCTCTTAGACGGTTGGTGATGATCTTGATGGGGACCTTGTCTACATGAGATAATAGCGAAATCCCCCTGTAGTTTTTACAGTTTGGACCGGTCACCCTTCTTGTACAGCACCCTCATGGTTGCATCGTTCTACTCTCGCGGAACATCTTCTCCGTTCCACACCTTGACGAGGATGGTATGGAGGTGTTCCAGGACGAAGAGTTCATCGTCATCGATCTTGAGCAACGCGGCAGGGAGGGAGTCATGGCCGGGTGCATTCCAGTTCTTCGGGCATTTCGTTGCCCGTGCTACCCCAAGTTTTGCACCTCTCCCAACCGTAGAGTGTCACGTGTCGCTGGCCGCTGCGTCACTCGTTCGATAAATGTCTGGGGTCCGGGTGGGGGATTTGGTGTTGAGTAGGGTGCTGAAAAATCTCGCCCACCGCTGGTGGATGTCGTCCTTGTTTCGGAGCAACACGCCGTTCTCATCTGCGACGAACTGCTGTCCCCCCGCTTATTATCCGCTGAGGCCCACTGATCTCTGGAGGTGTTGGTACAGTCCTCGCATGTGGTGATCTTTGTAGATTGCTTCAAGTTCAGTCACATATCCGTCCAGGCGGGCATACATGCCCGTTTCGACTGCTGTAGCCACTCCCTTACACGCTGCTTTGAGAACCCTTGCTGAGTTCCAGTTGCCCCTCATCGCCCGGTGCGCTTCCCGCCGTTCGGGAAGGGCCTGCTCCAGCGCTGCTCTCGTCTCTGGGGTCTCACGCCACTCCTGCGTGCGGCGTCTCCGCGGTTCCTTCCCCAGGGTCATCCGCGATGCTTCGAGGAGAGCTTTGGTAAAGTCGGTCGCCAATTCCGTGGCGGTGGTTGTTCGCTCGTCCAGCCGTGTGTCGAGGTTGAAGAGGAACCGATTAGTTACCATCTACCGTACTTCTTCGAACCGCACTTCCCGTCGGTTGAATTGCTTCTTTTTCGGTGTAGTCCGGACTGCACGGCTGTGGGCAAGCCTGCCACCTAGGTTGACGGTGGCTACTACCATATAGTGGTCTGAGGCTGCTTTGACTGGGCGAACCGGTTGGGGGATGACAACCAATACTAGGCCGTGATATGCCCGCCTTGTCAGGATGTAGTCAACGCGTTTCCAATCGTTTCCCGACACACCATTGTTTGTGTGCCACATTCCGCCCTTACGTGTCTCGAAGAACGTGCTCATGAGAGCTAGCCTGTTTTCCGTTGCGAAATTCACCAGCAGCATGCCATTGTCGTTGAGCTCATTTCGCCAATACATTGCTATTATCCTTCCGTCTCCTCCGTCCAACCTATCTCCCGTCCGCGCGTTGACGTCCTTTAGGACACACATTCTTTGGAAGGGATCCTCCGCACGAGACTGTCAAGTTTTCCCCAGAACACGCGCTTGCTGTCGGCGGTTGAATGTTCGGTTGGAGCATACGCGGCTACCAAGTTGACCGCTCCACGGTGGCCTGCCAATAGAAGCCTCATGGCCATAAACCGTTCGTCGATAAACTCCGTAGTGAACGTGGATGCCTTGCACATTGACTCTTTGACGGCTAACCCCATCCCATGGACTCAACCAGTCTTCGTGTCATAACACCCGGAAACCCGCTGCTGCAAAATTCGTTCGAGCTGCCCTCAGTGTCTCCTGCATACCTACAACCGATACGTCTTGTCTCGCTGCCTCGTGTACAACGCTATTGGCTCGCCTGTATCCATTGGCCCCGTGTTCAGCCAAAGCCCGCACATTCCAGGTTGATACCCTAAAAAGTTGGCCCTGCTGTCTCTTTCGCGCGGCGCGCGGTGCTCTCTCAGCTAGCGTACGCGCCGCGCTACCCCTCCTTTTCCTCCATCTACCCCTCTGTTTTTGATTTCTTGCTATTTTGTTGCGAACACTCGGGCTCCGGTTCTTGCCTGCTGGTCCTGTGACAACATTTCTGGACACGCCACATTGACTACCCACTCGCACTCAGATCATGCGTTTGTCGACAGGAGGTGCTTCGCGCTGATTCGGGCATAAGAACAGCTATCTCAGGGCAATGGGGCGGGTATGGAAGTGTCAATCGTGACGTTCCGGTTTCCTCGAAGTAGAGCCACGTAGGAGATACTCCCAAGGAGTCCCTTAGCGCGGCGACCACAGTATGGCGACATCTCTAGACCATAGGTGCATCTGTTGGTCGGCAGCATCATGTGACAGGTACACGACACGCACACGGATGTTCGAATTGCATTGAAGAATGCTTGCTCGTCGCAGGAAGTATCCCATTCAAACATGGTCGTCGCGGTAGGCAAACGTTCTTGGTCGATGTTTGGTCCATACTGCTGTACCCCAAAAACAATATTGAACCGTCGGGATTTTTTTCCCCATACCAAACGCTGATTCTTCGACTATGCGTTTGGATTCCCAATCCAAAAAACATCACGTTTCAGGATCGGAAAGTTCGAGCTAGAAAATATCCGGCCGTTTTTCAGTGAACCGGATTTGTCAGGCGGACTCTTGGGGGGTGGGTGATTGGAGGGTGTAGATCAACCCAGGCGACCTAATCATCGCGTGACCTGAGTTCTTTGATTATCGCTCCCATGAAAGACTCCGAGCAACCCTACGCTAAGGGGTTGCTCGGCTAACCCAAACATGGAGACCCCGAAACAGGCCAAACCGCCACGAGACAGCACAAAGCGCTGCTTTTGCCAGAGACCGGAGGACATCGCAACTGATTTCTGGCTCCCTGGGCGATCGATCGAAGCCAGACCGGCCACGATGTACTCTCTGTTCCTTGCTCTCTCCCGAAGTAGACTGCTCAGCAGCTCGCTGATCCCATCATTCGAAAGCTTCGTCTGCGTGTGCATAAGCTGTCTGTTGAAATTGTTTTCAGGCCGTCAACACTTCAGTCTATTCTCGACTGAAGCAACACAGAACACAATCAGAGGTCGAAAGAGCAACGGACACCATGCGAATGCTTCCCTCCGTCGAATAAAAGTACGTTCTGGTCCATACGCGACAATAATGAGTCGCGGAGCGCGAAGCGCGACCTTTGCTTCCTTCTTGCCCACGAGGGAAAAAAAGACTCCATATATCGGCCAAAGTTGCGTCGCGCGATACAGGGGCCCCAAAACTTGATTTCCGGCAAGCCTATATAGCACACCTTTGGGACCAGAACGAGATCTATAGGGCGCCAACCGACTGCTCCAAAAACAGCAGACCAATGACCACGAACGAACACCCCAAATAATGCACCTTCCCAACTCCAGGTCACACCGAACGTAGAGAGAAACCGTCGAGGGCGTGAGGGTTCAGGCTGCGTACTTGCCCCGCCCAACTGACTGTCTTCGAAAACAAGACTGCTTGCTTTCACTTCGCGGGAAAAATGCAAGGCTTGAGACGAATGCGGCGGCAAGTTGTGAGCCTGACGCAATACTTGCTATCTGTCTTGTCACTTGCCAATGTGTACGCTTCCCGTTGTGCTCCTATTTTCGTCCGCAAAGCGGGAACACTTCACACTTTGTTCCTTCGCAGGTGTGTGCATGCATGTGAATCAACGGAAAAGAAACAACCTTTTAGCGCAAAAAAGTGCAAAATGTTGACAGGGGCCACACATACAACCATCGTCGCGCCCGTCGTACCGTTGCAGCCTGCCCATCTGGTGCACGCGTAGGCACACCACAAACGATTAAAGCTGCTGTGTGTGTCGGGATTCGTGCACCATCAGAATCGCAGATAACACTACTGCAAGGTATTGAGTCGCTACCTCGAGCTCAGTACCCCGCTCTATCTACTGCAGTAGCAAGAAATGTGTCAGGGCACGACGACCATCCATGTAGATATAAATATCATCATAACATGATGCTGCTGCGCGGTGGCGCAAGAGAGCCATGCCCAAGAAGATGACAAGGTGTTCGGTGTCAATATTGATAGGTGCGGAGGGACACTTCGATTCGGTGGTTCTCCCCATCTGCTGTGTTGTTGTGCGTTGTGTCCGCATCCACCTCCTAGACCCACCATGGCGGTACCTGTTGGTCGATGAGGTTTCTAAACGTGATCCCAAGGTCCGAAAACACACCGTCCAAACAACAAAATTGGTCAGAGCGGTCGATGCAAACAACGAAAAAACAATTACGCAGTTTCTGTAATTAAAGGGGCGCAACCCTTATGAACCGCGGAGCGCGAAGCGCGACCTTTTTCCTGTCATCCCCAGGAGGGAAAAAGGCAATAAACATATATCGTCTTTGTTCGACCACAAAACGTCTATAATTTGCTGGCTTGTGAGGCGGACGCTATGAAGGTAGGTCACTCCGTCACAACAGATGGCCGTGCTTGACACAGGAGTAGTCTCCAAAATCATCGCAGGACCCTTTCCTCGGGAGTTTTCATCGATGAAGCTAAACCTCAGCGCAGAGCAATCAACTGTAGATCGTCGGCTAAACATGCAAGAACTCGCTGGAGGTGTTGAACTACACTGACCTGCAGGCAAACGGCCGCAAGGCGGCTCCCGGCCGGTGTCCTACCGACACATGACCCGGGTAAGCGAAGATTCATGGCCCAACGTCCTAGTTTCTTGCTCTCTCCACTCATCTACCTTCTGCCTCGCTACTGGAACTGGGTTGCATGCGTTTCCACCACACGGAGAACGTTGATACGCTAGGAAGAGCCAGGTGTCCCGAAAAAGTGGACCGACAGACGTCTATGCCTTCCTGCAATGTTGCCCACAAGAGGGAAAAAAGTCTTTCCCGGCACGAGGAGATATTGAACTCCGTTTGTTCACTTCTTTCTCGCCGTCGCCACCAACCAGTATGCTCCAGGGCTAAAATATTACCCAGATATGATACCCAACTACGTACACACCAGCAGAGGCAGGAGCAGTTTGTAGACTTCAGCACGCTGAGGATATCATCTTTTAACCACTATCAAACTCGCTGGCTGCAATATTTGTATACACACGTGCTCACCTTTTGGTCGTATACGTAGATACTTTTGTTATCACGGCAACGGCTGAAGTCGAAGCATGGCGCGGACCAAGGGGAACCACAGTGCTTCGCCTTTCCAAAGCTTACCAGATCGAAACTCGAGCAGCGGTTGGAAACGTTCGGAGGAACATTCTCTAGCGAAGTGAAGTTTGACATTCGCGACGTCATGGTCGGAGCGGCATTAGCTGTAGGACAGCATCTATGCCGGGCACAGATTATTGCTGTCCCAACGAATGCGGGCAACCCCAAGCGTGCCATGTACAGACCTCCTGCGTGTAAAATTGATGGATGTAGAAGAACCGGTTGAGGTAGAGTACGCGGTGAAAAATCAGTAACCAGTTTTTATAATATATATACAGGTGAAACGTAGGGGACTTGAGATTGTAACGGATTGCATCGCGTATGTAACACATGGTATGTAGCCTGGATGTTTGGGGGCAATGTGTAGAAGGCGCAGCTTTATTAAGGGTGAACGTTTATGCGTGCAACACAAACGGACCACGCGCAGACCATCCCGCACATTTTCATAAGTCGTTCGTCATTCTCCTACAGCAATGGCATGAATGGATCAGAATATGGACGTTGTTGCACTTCGTTGCCCGCGAACCATTCGTAAACACACACCGGTTACTTGTGACAGCTAAGTAGCAGCACCGATCATTATCGGTGGCAATGACCCAGCGGGAGGTTTGTAGTAGCATTTTCGTCGATCCCTATATCGTAAAATGCATTTGCTCAAAAAGTGTTGCACGAACTTGACAGCAATGATTGGTGATGGGATGGATCGAAAATATCTTGAACGGCACCAATTCGAAAAACTTTTTCGTGTTTGATGAGGCATAGCGGAATATGTTGTACCGGGAACACTGCTGTTTTGTGCATAATTTTTTGAATGTAGTACGGCGCTGCTTCGTATTACACAAACGACTTTCCTTTTGCGCCAACACTGTCCTGCTGCCATCTGTCGTTTACTCATGCTTTCGAAACCTCACGTTCCCTTCCTTGACGGCAACAACTTTAGGACAAGGTCCAACGAATTGGAAAAATTACCGACATACATGTGTTTCCACACTCCTCCCATCCGTCACATGGTGAGCCTCCTTCCACACGGTCGCCGGCGCCTAGGACTCCACACTGCCACCCTAAACGCCTTCGTCGGTGCCAGTTCGTGCACTACAGGACAGGAGTGCATCCTTCCACAGTTTTCGGATACTAACGGGCACGCTCTTCTCACCCATGAATAATCCGAGCGGTAGCATTTCGGCAACATTGCCAACGAGGGACAGGAGAACGCCAACATCCCCCTTAACCGCAAGCATCAGGCAAAGCCATTGCCATCAACTCCCCCCGTAGGAAGCGGCATGCTGAATCCTCCGATCCCGTCTACACTCGTCGTGAAGCACGACATCCCGCATCCGTACATGTAAACCGTCGAAGGAAGCAGTGAGTCAATATAGCAAGCCGCTTGAATGCAACAATTGAAAAATCCATCCTCACTACCAGACAAGGGGTCGCTGTTCGAAACTTTCAAAGACGACGTCAGCTTCTTATCCTTACAGGACGTCGTTCAGAATCGCAAACAATATTTTGGACATCACCGCGGGTGGGGGAGATCCTTGCGCCTCTTGCGGCGCTCAACTCTCCGCGAAAAAGTCCAGGAGGCACGCTGCAAGAACGGGAATTTCGTCCCCCCGCATTTTTATTCGCTTCACCTTTACTTATAGCGGAGTTGTAAGATTCTCCCGAACCATCAGTTCAGAAATTGTGCCGGGGTTCTACAACTCAATACCCACGCTATCGACATTCGACTCACGTTCGACTTCCGCCCTGATTTCAAAGTGTCTTGTTGTGTAGCGGTTGCTGTCGTCCCCACAGATAATACAGACCGTCCTCGCTGTATGCTCGTTCCACACCTAAATGTACCTGCACGTAGGACCACTGCGACGTTGACGCGTGATGTGCATTGGCCGATGCACGTATCCCTGTCGTACCTGAGACCTCGTATTTGAAAACTCTATGTTGCCGTTCAAACAGGCTTCAAGCCTGCCGGGTTTCGCTGCCGGCGGCCCTGCAACCACCACTCGCACGGACGACTACGACATCGACCGCCCCAAACTTCATCCACGCTGACAGGGCCGGCGTTGACAACAGTTCCTACTTTGTTTCAACGTTGTACAACGTCGTCTTTCCCCAACTATGTCTTCGCAATGTTTGGCACCACTGTCTTCTGTCCTCGTCGTGCATGTTGATCGGTCATCAACATTTCCACGACATTGAAGATTTTTCTTCAAGGGGACACTATATTTTGAAAAAATATATTTAAGATGTTTTCCATCGCACATTGTGACGGGAGGAATATGGAATGTTGGAGAATGTTGTTCGTCTTGTCTCCTTGAAGTTGATCAAAGGCGCAGCAGCCACCGTTTGGTCCAGAAAACAGTACGGTGTGATGAAAACTTAGCACGACGCAGTCCTACAAGGCGCCGCCCCTCCAATACCTGCAGAGGCCTCAACACTTTGGGGGGATTCTAGCCGTGAGCGCCCAACTGTGGTGCAACACGAGGCGATGTTACTGGCATATCATCCAGGCGAAACGACAAACCTATGCAGTTGCCGTCAAACGGCAAAAAATTGCTGTCAACTCGAGAGAAGATCACAACAGTACACGCATCTCTCTGCGTACTAAAGACCGTAGGCATATTGCGGTCGAACCTTCCGCACAGTCATATGCTCTCACGGAACTTTTTGGGGTGCTAATGCCGTGGATGTTGGGTGATTCCATCAAGAGATTGGAGCATCGCACATGACTGACCTCTTGTGAAAAACTATATCATCGGTGCTTGACCCACTTGAAAAGACAGTACTATTTGAACGGCCCCTCACAGATCGAGCAGCAGTTTTTTGTCACCAGCGACGTATATATCTCTGGATATAAGTACCCCACGAGCTCTTCCTTTGCGTCCGAGAGAGGTGGCAGCGTCAAGGCGTCAACTACGGAGTAAGAGATATGAACGGGTGTTGTCTGCCGTCAAATGAAAAATATATGCTTTCCATTAATGACGCACGCGGCAAACGCCAGTGCAAAAATGTGTTCTTTTCGCGCTCATTGATCATTTTTCTCCGCTGTCGGCGCCCGTGGCGTCGAAAATCTAGGGTGCTTTTAACGACCCTTTCCAAAGGTGCCACCAGCAGATTTCACAGCGTTATGGACGACAAGATGGGCTGACCTGTGATAATCTCGGCGCACCCACCAAGATTTGTCTCGCCGCTCCATCTGGGGCTCTGGGGTAAACTTTAGTTGGAAAGGCGACATTGTGGCTCCGCACAAATCTTGGTCGACGCTTTAATGGAGATTCGTTCCTCATGAACATAGCAACATGCCCATGTAGACAGTAGACAACTATCGTCCCTTCCGTGTTGTTTGCTGTTGGCAACATAGACAAGAGTAGTCTAGGAGTTTTCTCCATGCTAGATAGTAAGATGACATGAGTGCTCAGGCCTGTTATCGGTGTCAGCAATCAGCCGTAGCTATCAGGCGCGTGCAGTTTGTAGTAGAGCAGAGACCATATGCTGTGTGAAAAGTTCCCCTACAAGACTGTTAGCAAACGGTCAGATAATTCTCGAGGAAACCCCAACATAGCCGGGTGAATTTTTGCGGTCCCCAACAACAGTATATTAGACTATACTTCCTTTTTTGTTTGTTTCGAATGATGATCGAGAGCTGCCCCGCGCGCCTCTCTTATTCTTTACCACCAACACCTGGCATTACGAGTCCACCAGTAACAACAAAACAAGGTGGGTAGGTGGTAGCTAGTATTTTGCATTCTTTGGAGCTGAAAAAAAAGTACCTGAAGTAGACTCGTTGCGGGGGCGCCAGGTGTGATTTGCATAGAGAAGGGGTTGGTGTTCATCATCAGCAGCAGCTAGGAGAAGAGATATCTGTCTCGCTTTCTGTACCTCTGATGTGCAACTCAAAGGCTTGTAATGTGGGTTACCCTCGCGCATAATAAGTTTACAGAGAAGTACAGCAGTACACATTGCACGAATGGTGGTGTGTAGCAACATCAGCGTGTGTGATGGTGTGATTTGTACCTCTCTCCAACAAGAGGCTGCTGCTGCACCCAAGTTGTTGCCGCGGCAAACAAAAAAAACTCGTACTATCCCTGCTCTAGCTTTCTCCGCCGATACCTAACAGCAGGAAAATGTTGGGCACACCCCATTGTATTGCCCTTGATGTGGTGTGTGTCTCCCTCCCACGTCGTCCATGTCTCGTTCCGTGTGTGTAGTGTCGCGTGTGAGGCTAAACCCACAGACGGCTGCTGCCGCTCGCTGAAGAAAACAACAGAGACCAACATCACCATGTGTCCCTCCTCTAGCTTCCACCGGGGATAGCAAACGGCCGTAGTTTAAGGGTGCCCCCTGCTCACGTCTCACTCTCGTCCAAACCCTCGCTGTGGTGTGTTTCCCTCTTCCCTTGTCCACAACTGGCTCCTGGTGATTTATTGCTTGAGCCGATCTACGTACGTCTAGTTCCAAAGAAGCCTGCTCCTCGGTGTCGGGACCGCGTGAATCGGACCATATATCGGCACACATGCTGTAACTGTATGTTAATCAGCACGAGAACCACTCGAAGGCTACTAGTCCGCGCTGATTTCTGGTCTATTGGTCACCGGTCTTGAACAAAAAGAGAGACGAGCCTGCGTCTGGCGTGGGGTCCGTCCCCGGAGATCTCTACTCACGAACCCAACGATGTGATCTGGCCGGGTGCAAATGAGCTCTGAGCATATCTTTTATTAGATAAAGTTGCACCATTAGACGAGTCAGCGCTGACTAGTCTAATGGTGTAACTTTATCTTATTTAACCTGCACTAGGTTCTGTTGGGAGTGAAGAAAGCCCCTACGGATCCCGGACGTTCAACGGACGAGACTTCGGCATACCGGTAGGGCCCGCAGAAAAAAACATTCTGATGCGAAAAAAAGGCTCAACCTTGCACAAGAAAAATAAGAAAAAGGGCAAGAAACATGTTTGTGTGTGTACTCGGCAGGATACGAATCTCCGAGATCTCCGGGGGTTACGCAGATAGATATTGTACATGATGGGTGTGATGGACTTGACGCGTAGGCTCTGCTTGCCTGCCGATGTCTCTCACTCGTTAATAGTTAATCAAGGAACTTGAGTCGCTCCTTTGTGCAACACGCTCTCGACAAGAGCCCGCGAGCGTGATAACATAGGACACGCGCCGACACCCCAAACACGATATCGTGGAGTCAGCTGACGTCGGTAGGGAAAGGTTCGGGAGGTAGGCACCGGAACACAAGGGCAGCAGCAGCGGGCGGTTTTTTCCCGCGCGCGCCAAGGAGATCCAGGGACAGCATTTGGAATACAAGGGCAGCAGCGGTAAGCGTGCCAAGGAGATCCAGTTACGTGAACAAGAATGAGTCTAGCAGTAGAAGATACTCGTGCAGTTTTTTTTTTTTTTTGCGGCGTAATTAGGCGGAGGAAGAACATGTGGGAGAAGTACTGGACGGAGATGGAATATGGGCATCTAAGGGAGAAGAACGATGCACCAGCAGGAGCAATGGCTGCCGGAAGAACAACTGCCGGGGCAGCTGGTGGAGCTGGGCTCGATACACAAAGGGTGAGCATGAAAAATGACGGAAATTGTGCTTTGAGCGGTTACAGCAGCAGTCGCAACCCGCCCAAAATCCCGACGAATTCGACGAAGGCCGTGAGCTGGCTTCGGAGAATGCGGAATTTCCTGGCTGTCGAGGATTTGGAGCGAACCCTTGATCACATGCCATCTACTGGTTATGTCAACGTTATCAGTTGTCTGGATCGCACATACCTGAACCAGACTCACGGTGCACACCTGGTGGCAGC
>CACKRE030000462.1:20054-48136 GCA_902602495.3 Ectocarpus sp. CCAP 1310/34 | reverse complement strand
TTTCATGCGGTGCAGACGTCCTTTTGTGCGGTGCAGGACGTGATGTCCTGTGACGCTGCTACTATCGGGGGGTAAGTACCGGGTTCGTCTGTAGGTACGTTGTTTGTGTATCATACAGAGGAGTTCTGTGAGACCTAAGTACCCTACAGAGATTTCACNAGTTCTGTGAGACCCCAGCACATACAGAGATTTTACAGAGGAGTTCTGTGAGACCCCAGTACCCTACAGAGATTTCACAGAACGTTCGGTACTCGCCCAGTACCCTACAGAGATTTCACAAACAGCTCTGTAACTCTCCCAGTACCCTACAGAAGTATCAGTACCCTACAGAAGTATCAGTACCCTACAGAACAGACCTGTGAAAATTTTGACAAAAAGTCGGTCCGTTTAAAACGGCCCTTTTACCAAACAAACATGTTTTTTGTGAAAATAGACTATTGTTGTTGAGGAGGCGTTGCGTTGGACATTTCGCTACTGGTGTGTGACTCTCCGCGCCCGTAGCGCCCCCCACTCCCTCATTTCTTCGTGTATTTGACGGTGGTGTTCGCTTCGTAATTCGTAACAATGTGTTCGGTTGCTGTGTCCATGGTCTTAGATCGTGCGCAAGGGACCCTCTCCAACTGTCCTCTAGTATTTGGCATCCATTTTTTCTCCTTCACGATGCAGTTGGTTAGTGAACCTCCTGTTTCGGCATGCAGCTGTCCTTATTTCTTGAATCACAATCAACTTCTTCTTGCATCGTTGATACCCCTAAAGCGAAGAGAGATGCAGCTTGGGCAGAGCACGTTTCCAGCAGGCACCTTCTGCGCCTACTGTCTTGTGTGTGTCGTTCTAATTATCTATCTCTCCATCTCTTTCTCTCCAGAGTAACAACCGGGTCTCTGCGCTCCACTGGTGTAGTATATAACCGTGCTAGCGCAGAAGTAGTTGTAGAGATGACGAAGATAATGGTAGACAGGCGCAGAAACGGCGAGGGCAAGGACGGCCTGGCCGGTGCAACGCGTACGCTAGGGGGATAAACCGTCAGGACCGGACCCTCGTCTGGCTCGTTGGTGCTCCCTTTCCGGACAAGGGTTGGCCAAACGGCACAATCTACCATTCTCTTCGCCTACCCATCTGTGGACCTTCGAAGGAAAGTTTCGAAGGAAAGTAAGTGTGAGTGAGCCAGGTGAGCGGAAATAGACTTGACGAATCGGCAGGAACTCATGCTGGCCACCCACTAGAAGCTCTTGTGCCTTGCTTCTCGAGTCTTATCGCGGTCTCTAACCCGCCTTGCGCCTCCACATGAACCCCCTAAATTTGACAGAGTAGCTGGGAGCAACTCCTCTCTGGGGGGGGGGTGCTACGTGCGCGACACCTTGTCCACGAAACCCAGCAAGAACACCAAAGAAGGTCGAACGGTTTCAATATATCACCGGTTGTCTACGCCTCCATCAATCTGCCCGTTTCCCCGAGGCCAACACAATGTCGGTAGGCATCCTTGAAAGGCTTCACGTTGCTACTACCGGTGCTACTCTTAGGTAAGCCCCTAGTTCTCTGTTATTCCTCTGTAGACACAAGCACGTCTGTATCTACTCGAGACTAAACGAAATACCAAATACACCAAATTGCCCTTCAGAAAGCCTTGAACAGCGCATCGAATGCCGCATCGTCACCCGCGCTACTGTTGGTGTCCTTGCCATCCTCGCCGTCGTGACTGCCGTTGAGGAACTCGCTCTCGAATTCAGGGTCTGATCTATCCCCAATTTGCTCAGCAATGTCCGTACCCAGCAATGGTGGCTAAAGGCAAGAAACGAGGCGAACGGGGCGGAGTGCAAGTCGAATTCCGGTCTTGGTGTAGACTCCACATCTGTTTCAAGCCCTATACCTGACGACTGGTGAAACCCGTACTACTTGTAGTCCATGTATGCATTCAGTCTCATTCTTAGGACTTAGCCTCAATGCATAAGAGGTGCGGGCAAGAGTTGGTGTTTTTCGTGGTTGTTCGCACTGACTCTGGCTGTTTTTTCTACCTGCGGAGGAAAACGTTTGGGAAAGACGTCGCGCGGCACCGAGGAATAACCCATGACTAGCGACCTCCAGACGCCACTTTCCGCTAGAGCCAGTGGTTGCTTGGCTTTTTTGGCCAACCATCTGAACGATTTCAAATGTGTGCTTCATGTACAATAGGTTCTTTTTTCTCTGATTGGAACTATCATTCTCCGAGGAATACCTTTCTTTTTGTACTTCTTCGTAGTGCGTCAGGGTTGGCAAAATGCATTTGGGGATATTATTACTTGCAGGTAGATCTGGAAGTCCATATTGTTTCGTTTCTACAGTAGGGGGATAACCATACGTGCGATTTCTCCTGACGGAGGAAAGCAAACGAAACTTTTCATTTCTCCATCTCTCCACACATCATGCAGATTTTGGTTTCGCTTGGAAATTCAAATTTGGGAGACATGCAACAATATTTATACTATTCTTTGTTCATGGGCTCGCTCCTGAACGCCTTGATTTCAATACTTAGCGTTTCAACACCCCCTTCGCGTGTGCTTCCTGGGCGTGTCCCGACGATCAATTCCACGACTACTGTATTTTCAACTTCAGGGGCAATGTTGCCAAGCACTGGGGGGCCGGATGGCCAACGGGACAGGGCTACCAACGTGACGTGATTGATCGGGTCCCGCCATACTTGTCAAACTCGTCATACTCGTCATAGGTAACCCACCGGAAGCGTTCCTCGCTCTAGCTGATCCCAATCGATGCCCTCGAAGAACGGATGATCCGTCAAGGCGGGCCCCCCTCCACTGCCAAGCCGTTTGTCTTGCTTGGGCTGCGGTGCAGAGAGGGACGAAATATAGAAACTGGAATAATGAGCCAACAGGTGGAACACCTTGGCCAACCCAACGTATATTTTCTTACGTAGATACGTAAAAAATGTCCGAAGAGAGAGAGAGAGGGGTGCAACGGCCAAAAAACAACCGCAGGCAGTGTAAACAGAGCAGTCAAAGAATATTTGTTCCTTGAGAGCTATCACTCTAAGGTACAAAGACAAACCTCGAGATCAGAAACCAACTGGCTTTCAATAGCATATTGCTGAAAGTGATTGAAGGACCTCCCAAGAGTCTGATTCCAACGACTGCTTAATCGATGCACGGGTGCAGGAGGAATGTTGGGTTGCAGTGGTCCTTGTGCACGGTAGAGATACTCGCATACCTGAAGGAAAGAACGGACCACTTCTTGGGCAGGCTGCGACACCGTATCTTCAAAGGGGAGACTCTCCGGCTTGAACGACGCGATGCTCGTGTACACCTGGTGCCGAGAGCGGGGCGATAGACATCCTCATCAAGCTTTAAAAGTGGGAAATAACTTCATCACAAGTAATGCAACCGGCCGCTGGAGGATACAACATAGTTCCTGCTGAAAACCTCCCAGGCATCCGAGTTTGGGACTGATGTTTGTATCCTTGATGTAGTCTCAACAGACGAAACGATTTCCAAGTCAAACGTGTATCACACACCACCGTCATCGTCTCCTTAAACGAGAGTACGTTGTCCTTCCACAGAGCAGTAGCGGTTCCTGGATGAGGCCGCATAGCGCCATTGGCCTTCACCAGTCTTTTTTTCCGGCACCCGGTACTATTCAATACCACATCCATGTACGTCACGCAAATTCACCGCCGTTATACCAGGTGGCCGGCCTTGTATATGCGGCCCCACTACTTTTGAGCCTTTTCATTTGGTGGTGCCGAACCTGGGTCTCAGAGGTGTGCTGTGCAAACGGTGTCTCCACGTGCAGCATCGCGAAAAGGAGGATCCCTAGTGACCAGTAATCTACGCCATATCCGTACCCTTGCCCCGATATTTGCTCTGGGGCCATGTAGTGCGGGTCTCCCACCATTGTATATGCCTTGGGGGTTTCAACCAAAGAGAACATGGGTGGAGGGTCGACGGAATAATATCATGGGTTAGAGACGGGCAGGCGGGGAAGTGACGACAGCATCCACAATGAAAATATTTCCATCAATTTCGTGCAGGAAGACGCACAAGAATGTTTCGTAGTGTATACAAACTGTGTTTTCACGACGTGCTAAGAGACAAAAGCCGAACCCACTGTTGCGCATGCTCTGTGCTTGTAAGTAGAGAACCGAGGTGAATGCCGTGCGTGGTGCAGGTGGAGGCTCGTTTCTCGCTTATCGCAAAAAAAAGCGCCCTTCCTTTGCGGCCAAACAAGCCCAAACTCCCAAAACTTTGCAAATGGCCACAGTGAAAGACGCTACCCTATGTTTACACCAGTGCGAGGATATGGTATTGGTTGGAAACGAGCAGCGGTGGAATAATCGCCACATGGTTCACCCGGCCCGTTGGATTAGGAGTCGACCAAGCCGGTTTCCGCCCACCGCTTTGACAGTTGGAGTTATGCTGAAATGACCATTCAGGTATTTGGTCTAGTTTATCATCGAAGGGGGACAGTATCCTCATGTATGTCTGCAGACACAAGCCAATAGTCGAAGATATGCCGTCAACATTCTTTGGTTTGAAGGCATCGTGAGCCTCACCTTGTTTCCGTCCATCTTTTTGGCGCAGGTGAGATCGGCCAGCTGGCAGTAGCCCTTGTCGGTGATGTAGACACAATGAGGCGTGACGTTTCTGTGGATAAAGCCTTCGTCGTGCAGGAACACGATGGCAGACTTGACGCAAGCCGCGTAGAATCGTGCGGTGGCCTGTTTGCCAATGCACCGACAGTACGCGGTGTGGTGATGTGGCGCAGGCATGCGACCACGTTGTTGGGTGAGTGATCACATTGAGGCGATGGATCTGGACGTGCAACTGTCGAATTATTCGTCCACATGTATGCATCTACAATACATCGAAGCAATAGGCGCTACTCAGCACATGATCACGATCACACCCAGGTAGGACTGCGCAGTACTCATCTACTTTGAAAAAGGGGACTCCAGCCGACTACTGTAGCATCACGACGACGACCGACCGACCACGCGCTTCTGGACCGTGCGTTTGGGAAACAAGGCACAATGACACAACAGAGGAACAGGGAGCGTCGTCAATCGTTCCAGTACGTTCCCAAACATACTGCTCATCAACACAGTGACGCACAAGGAAAACCGACCATGGACACCCCTCTTTCACCAGCGCTCATGGTTCACGTCACTCCTTGAACCGATCGACGGCAGAAAGAGACAGTGGACCTACCCTCGAAACATCGGGAAATTGAGGCAAGCGCTTCAGTGGACACTTTTTACGTATCGCTTGACTGGTACGCTCAACGTGTACCTCTGAGTTTTGCCCTGAAGGTCAAAACCAGATGGTGTGTAAAAGCAAATGGTGTGTAAATGAAAAAACAAAAAATGGGAAATTCCACAAGTTCGACCGTGTGTCAAGAGCTTGTTCGATACAATGTAGCCGGCTTCCAGGAGCACGACTGCCGGCTATATGTATGCATTGTGGACACTCTCTGCCGTTCACATAAACATCAGAGCACGATGAAAATTATGATATTGTACCGTTTGATCACCGCAACCTTGACAATTGCGCGACTGCTACATTCGTCGAGCGTACTCTCTGGCAGTGTCGTGAGATTGGGCTAGCGCCAGGCCACCAGGACTGATACCCTGTCAGCAAGTTGAAGCAATTGATCCAGGTGGTGCATGTTGTAATCCAACGAGAGAAGCTCGTTTACACGTACGTGGGATCTAGCGTTTTTTCCACCTTGTACCGGCTAAAGAAGACGTCATGCTCATTGGACAAAACACCCAACCAAGATGTCCTCAAGAGAACATCGTTACCGTCCCCAAGCAAACGTCCGATTTACCATTCCAACCACGGTTGTTACCGATCTTACTGCCAAAAGGGCCTGCAAAGGGTTTTCTATTGCCTCGAGCGTTATCTCTCTCTCACCTCCGCCAAGGGTCCATGCTCCAAAAGGCACACTAGGTCGCAGATAACCGAGTGTTTGTAGACAGAATACACACACTGAATAGCAGAGAGGCGAATGACGAGAGGCAACAGGGATGGGGAGCGGGGAACGTTGTGTTTTTGGTTGTTGTCGACGACTGGGTGGAGACGGGTGTGTTAACTCCCCCCAAGCACAAGCCCCATGCTGCACTCGAATCGGTACCGCCGAACGTTTTCTGATGCAAGTCGTCGAGACATTTGTCATGAACGTTGCGCCAGAAGTACTAAGGCTTGATCTCCCTTTGACGCCACTGTTTGCCTATTCTCTGTCCGGGTGTGCCTCAGTCGCGAAGCCAATACTTCTCCAGTCATTCCATGGCACCGCTGTGCCAGATTAACCCCCCTTCCCTCGCCTCCTCCAACGAAACCGCCTCGTTCACTCATGGAACGGCGAGACCAGTCGTAGGACATGGCCCATTTCAGCCACAACCCACCTTCGCGTCTTGCAACGTGAGGAGCTGGGTGGGGACGAAAGGATTCGGTTTCGAAAAGTTGGCCAGGAGGCGGCTTTCTGCAATCACCGTCGCCTCTTGGCCCTCCTCCACCAACCCCCTCTTTAGCGATGTCTGCGCACGACGGGCAACAACAACGAAGCGGTGCTTTGAAACCGTTAACAGCTTGTCTGAGAGCTCGTCATGCACCCATAGTGGAACTGAGCACACGTAAAACAAAAAAATTCGCTTGCTGAGAGATTGTGGTAAGCCTGCAAGAGCGCCGATAACGAAAGTCAGCATGGCAGCTGAAGGAATGTTCACTTCAAATGTTGTGCGCGCCGCCATGGAAACGGCACGTTGGCCTCAGAGCGCGGCTGCATTGCATAGCTGATGGCCGTAGCGGCAATAATCTCGTGCCTCCTAGACAAGCCAACACATGACCATCAGCTTCAACAGTGTGTCTTCCAGCGGAGGTGGACCAGTGAGCCCACATTTTATCATGAGGCGAAAGAGGGTAGAACATCTCACCGTCGGTCTTTGACAGCAGTACACACCTTAACCGCGAAGGTGGCTTTGGCCCTTAAGTGCTCGTACTGCCCCACAAACGAGGCCGCTCCGAGCTGCACCGCCCAAGCCCTTAACCGAATATCTGCCGCGGTGGTGCCCTGCTCGAATCGATGGAAAGATACAAAGACGCGAGGGAAGAGAAAGACAGTACCTGCGGGCATGAGCGCGCTGCGGGACCGAACAATACGTTGTAGAGCCACATCTGCAGCACGATCACTTGTGGGTGGCGATCGGCGATCGTTGCATACCATCGCGTGAGGTTCGATGCGGTGATTCCCCGTGTTCGAGGCGTGTGGTACGGTACGCTGTGCGTCATGAAACGATGTTTGGTCCACACTATCTGCTCTACCGTTTCGTTTCTAGCCGGCAAGGGCTTATCTTATTGCATGTTGCCTGTCCTCCGCACCCCGGTCCCCTTTCAGCTACTATTGTATTAGACTAGGGGCGAACAAAAAAAGTGTGTCGTTTACGATATACCTCAAGTTCGCGCAGCTCGGGCGCTTCCCCACGAATCACACGCCCATGGAGTTGTACTACTGTAGACTATCTTCTGCCACTGCCAAAGTGTACCGGTGTGCGGCATGCGGTTCCAAGCACGGTGGGGTGCGGCAAAGCATCGTACCTGGAGCGATGCTACCAATGTGTCGTTCTTCTCCTTCATGGCCTCCCCCTTGGCCATGCGAACCCCGGCCTGGTCTATCTCCGACTGCAGCGGACCTAACCTAGCTTCCATCGTTGATCTTCGCAAGGACAGAACGCGGGTTTGACCACTAGACACAAACGAGCCCTGCACCAGAACACGGGCAATATAAATAGTTCAAACTGACCGGGGTGGTGAATACACAAGAGCAGGGACGTATGTGTACACATGGCACGTTGGTCATTAACACTTAAGAAAGAGGTATATTGTCAACCAGGTAGAGAGGACAAGCGAAGAAGCGCACGCAGGGTAAAGCGAGCGAACATTGACGCTGTGCGATGTTGTTCATCAACGTTCGTATTCGGCACCTAGACCAGCAATGGCTGGCGTGCATGTAAAACTTGGCCCATAACCCAGGAATCCTGTGTCCGGACGGATTGGGGTAGTTACCGACAGGATGGCCGCACGGCAGCAACTACAGGGATGAAGCTTTTTGCGGCTCGCTGGCAATCGACTCAGATTTTCATTGACGTGGCGCAATACATTGCTTGAGTCAATAACTGTGTAGGCAGGATGGATGAATCACCGACGCGCCTCGACGTGGGCGTGAGGTGTGTGGCCATCGAACGACAACGCAACGAGACCAAGTGTGCATTGTAGAGATCTTCTACTGTAGACCTCGCCGCATAAGCAGTCATTGTAGTATCGGTTTCGTGTGTCGAAATCTGCGCGGCGTTGGAACTAAAAATAGGCATCGACTCTCAGGTTATCTGTATGCAGAACAGAATCAAACTGGACCGACGATCAAATTGGCTCGTACTCTTGATGCAGGTACGTTTTCATTTATGTTAGCCTTACTCTGACGTCAACAAGGATGAAGACTGCAGAAAATAGATAATTCATCGCCAGTTTCAAAGCCTTACTTGATAGGTTCGGTATTGCGTACGCACTCGGTACCTTTGTTGGCAGATCATGAAGCAACGCCGTTTCGCCAAAATATCCCCCAACGTTGATGCAGGCCACCTCTTCTCGCTCGTGCCCCACTCCCACATAGCATATTACCTATCGTTGTCATAGTCATGTCGTCGTCATCGTCCTCGTGGCTCATTGCGGATCGAGTGTATGTGCATATCATCCTGTGGCAGTTGCTAGCACCGTCGATCCAGTCTACATTGGTCAAATGTTGTAAACGGTCGACTATTATTGCGCATGGCATTGCTCCAACACCAATATTGTTGAACAGTAAGGCAAGAGAATCGCATTTTGTCACTGAAGTTGATAGTATTTTTGTTTCGCTCTCACAAGCTGCAAACAAGTGAGAGGTTGAGACGGATGCCGGAATCTGTCTGTGCAACAAGTGGCTCTGTGTCACTCTCGAGATAGCAGCGTGTTCTGTGAGCAGAACGTCCACTCCTGTCACTCTAACCCAAATTCGTCCTTTCGCCATCTATCTACCTTTGTACCTTCTTGTGCGACTCCTGTCAACGATGGGGCGAACGTGTTGTGTGCAGCGTTCCAATGTGATAATTATCGTACCGTTAGATTGTATACCCAACATGGCGGCACTGGAAGCCATTTGCTACATTTGTCGAGTCTACGAAGCTCGCTCTACACCGTTCATTCTTGTCCTTACCCCGATCCCACCGAATTCCGCTTTACATCCAACAACGTCATCGCCAACGACACTCAAGCTCACCACCCGTGATATGCGTATTTCGACACCGTGTTTGTTGGATTGTTTTCCAACGTGGCCTCTCACCTTCCCTAGAACTATTATGAAGAACTTGTCCCCGATCTCCCCTTCGGAGGCGATGTACTGCTCGTCCACAAAGCTTTCCTCCTCCATGAGACTGATGAGCTGCTGCAGCTTCAGGGTAGACAGAGGCTTGAGCGTTTTCACCTGGTGGCGAACACGTTCAATATCACTCTCATCACAAACGGAGTACCCTAAAACATACTACCCGCGTGCTTGAAAGGACTGCCTCCATCCCTTTCTTCGACCATCTGCAACCGACTTTCCGAACCGCTCCGTACCTTTCTCAATATTTTTACGGTGTTGTCGTGCGTCATCCTGTCCACCAGGATGCCCCGGAAGGCTTTCCGCTCCAGGCACCACAGCCAGCCGTCGTGCACACAGGTGACTGTGGCTGTTCTGGGCTTGCCGTACATGAGGCTCAGCTCGCCGAAGCTCACGCCGGGAAGGTTGATGTGCGAGATGACGGAATCGACACCGTTGTGATCCGTGACGCTCACCTTGCCGAAACATGACATAGCGGAGGCATGTCAGATACCAACGTAAAGGTTGATATTTGGCGGTAGCATGCGCAGTGCCACGACCGCACGCGTTCATTTTGACAATAACATTGACGTCATCGCGAGGCCACCCCTGTTTTCCACTGTCGTTTCATTGTCGTTAATCTTGGCTGCTGCCTGGCGGAGTGGTTCATCGGAAGAACCCACGCCATCATCCATCTAAAAAGGGTGTAAAGAGAAGATGCCCTACTAGACCATCTGAGAGATCGCACAGCACGTGAGGGATTCATGATCTGAAGATTGGCACAAGAAATCCCGATCGGCACGAACAAACCAATCGTGTCTGTGCAATAACAACTACGGCTCGACCCCCCTGCTAAACCCGAACCTCATGGTCGGGTTGGCTTCGATGAAACTTCTCTGGAACCGATAATGACAGGAACTGAGGCTGTACATAAACTGGATACATGAAGTCATACAGACGCTGCCAGCGTACTGACGGGTGCTCGTGCTGATCCACTCAAGGGGGGTAACAATGTATCTCGAACGCCAAAACCACAAATAGAATACGAAACATCTCACATCAAATTCTCCGGCGTCTACAATGTAGAACTTGTCCCCCTCGTCCCCCTGCTTGATGACCACCTCCCCCTTCTCAACGTGCTCTCGAGAGATCACTCGAACCACGTCGGCGATCTGCTTCTCGCTCAAGTGCTGGAACAAGAATATATCCTGCGAGGGGGCGAAATGGAGGGTGCTGTTTGATGCGCAGCGTTCAACCGGAGGCGCTTTGATTGCGTAGCGATATTACTGTAGGCAAACGCCATGGCTGTGTATTGCTCGAGTGCTCAGCCACGAAAATACCCCCCACTGTAACGGATGAAAGTGGTGGTTGTCACATCAATGGGAATCGCCGCTGCAGGTGGTCGCTCCGACTGTTGATGCAACGTCCATTGCGCTGGGATACCTTGACAATCGCGAGAATGGTGTCCACTTCTTCCTTCGTCTTGGGCACCTCGTTGGCAGCCACGTCGAACGTCTCTGCAACGCATGGCAAACAATTATCGAACAGTTGGATATATCTGAGGCGAACATCTCCGTATTCTAGAGGATGACAACAACATCATCGCATTGCGACCACATGCTACCAAAGAATATCTCCTCATCGCAGCGACTCTAGCGAAGTCTTCTGATCTAGCGACATCGAAGGGTCATGACCTCACGGGGTGGTTCGGTTCATGTTTTTGGTCGCACAGAACGCACCCAGTGCACGATGGAGCACTGCTCTTGTTCCTGGTGGCGATATCTTCCGATTTGAGACAATACTTGCCTTCGCGATATTGCCGCACGTTGTTGAGATAAACCCGATAATCTCTCTTTTTCGGCCAACTTGGCCACAGCCAGTATTGGCAGGGTTGATGTTGGCTGGGCATTATGCATGTCCAGCAGTATCCATGTCATGTCATCATAAGCGTGGCGTGTGCATGTGTTGGAGAGCCAGGATGGTATGCCCTTTGGTTCAATAGCTTGGTGGACCGTCCGAACTCGGACACATTTCATCGCGCTATAAATCATAGCCCCAAACGACACTGTCCTTCAAGGCGTCCTTCACGACTATCCACCCCCATTCTTATACCAAGCGGTCAGCCTAACCTTCGTCTTGATCGCGAGCCCTCCCTTCCCTGATCAAGCGGCTCTTGGCCTCCTTGCTGAAATAGCGCCGCACCGGCCTCACGCTCTCCCCAATGAAAGTTGCTGTCTGGCGTCGTACCTTGGGCGTAGTCATACCCTCCTGCTGTTTAGAAGTACCCAAAGTGTTACAATAGAAAAAGAAACTATCTGTCGGGCCTTTCAAGGCCGACACCATAGATGAAATGAGGTGCCTTTCATCGAAGCACACATGTTTGGGAGAAATCGTACTGCGGAGGGTTGGCTGACAAATATCACGACCCACTACTTCATTCATATCGTCCCCGGATAAGATGAAAATGTGGTATTGAAAACACTCACCTTAACAACGACAAAGAAACGTGACCGACCAATTCTCACTGCCGCAACAGTGCAAACTTGGACGCCATGCTGACCTCAACCCCCCACTGCGATCTATCTCAATTCCTTTCCCCTGATCGCGACGATGGTACATCACACGCAGCACGGTGTCTGCGAGAAGTCGTCGGTCTGACCTCCAAAAGGTCGCCCTCTTTGAAGTCCTCAATGAACATGACGATGATGGTGATGTCGTCGGTCCGCACCTCGTACCTCAGCCACGTCCGAAACGCATCCTGCACGATGTGCTTCGCTGCCGACAACGGATCGGTGAACCTCTCCACCGCCTCCATGACCTGATGAGAGATGAGTGCCATCCAGAAGAAGAACATGAGGAGCGCAAGCGATGTACACATGCACTTTCTCGTACGAATACACACACAATACGGCATTGAGCAATACACATCCCACCCGTCTCAAGCCACGCTAACATAACGAAGGAACACCGCTTGTGGTAGTCGCGACCAGCGACCAGAAGCATTGCGCTAATCTTGGGTACTCTTGCATGGAATTTGACACTAACACGGGTTCGCACGTGAAAAGTATACCGGTTGAACGGGTATAGTCGAACTACAGTACGTATCACGCTCTCTGTACAAAACGATAGTCCAGAGCATGATATCAGTCAGGTGGAAAATCTGCTGTCGAACTGGGTTGTCTGAGAAGACGGTGCTCCGTGCGCTGGTACGATACATCGCACAAAAAGTGTGTGTGGTTGTGGGTACGATTGAATGCGGTGTCGATGAGGCAAGGAAGGTAGAGTTCAAGTAATTCATATCGAGGTTACCGAGAGCCTTCAACGTCCGGTCAAGGGGAACACGGTTGTCGGTTGTGCAGAATATTGACAACGTTGGCAAAAGAAGCACAAGAGCACTCCGTACACGTGCTTCTCGTCCATCTGTCAGGCAACGGGCGGTGATGTCCTATCAGCCGAGTGAGAATCGAGGATTAGACCGGCTGTGTGTTGCGCGCACCTTGTTGCTGGTAATGAACTCAAACACCCCGTCGCTCGCGATGACGATAAATTTGTCGTGCTTGGTGACGTTGACCACCAGCTGCTCCGGTTCCGCGTACACACCCACGGTCTCTCCGATCGAGTCACCAAGACTCCTACATCATATTGCGGTTGTGGTGCATGTGGGGTGTTGACGACTCGATGAGATGTATGCAACACGTTACATAGTTTCCTGCCTGGATTGCGAAATCCAACTACCGCATGTTGCAGAAGAGTTTTGCACGGAAAAAAATACACTAGAAGTGAGACTGCCCGGACCGTTTCGATGCCGACCTCTGCTGCTACTCTCTTGGTCGAACTGCAGGCCTCAGCAACTGAAGGCGGTCTTCGTTTCACCCACTTTGTTGGCACCACCATGCATCACCTCGTGAAGGCACACCCTGGCTGGTCCAAGGAGGTCAGCCACACTCTTGGAGGGTCACCGATTTCGTCTAACTCGTCACCAAGATTTGTGTCCCAGTTCTCGTGGATAGGCTGGACGAATCGAAAGACGATGGCAAGGGACGGGAGGTTCGTGAAGCCACAGACCGCGCTGCACGACCAAGCCGAAAATAGGGTGTTTTCGTCATCCTTTCAAAAATATTGGAATACAGTGTTGCATTTCTCCGTCCAAGCCAAGCGACCCAAGGACTCGAGAGGACGTCAGTGTCGCGGAGCTATTCAGTGACAAATCACCACCACCGCCATCGTCGCCAACACCATCATGCTCACTATTGGCATAATCTTTATCGTAGTCATCGTCTTCAGCAACAACAGGTCATCTTAATCCCGATCTTACCTCAAGCCCCTCGATCTGATCGATAGTCAGCACGTGACCCCCCGCCTGCTTGATGCGAGTCCTCTCGTCCTTGCGGAAGGGCGTCTGGTCCACCGAGAGGGGTCTAACCATGCTTTCTTCTCCGGGTGGTTTCGAGCATATGATCGCCCGAGAGTCCCCCACATTTGCAACGAACAGTGTGTCCCCCTGTTTGACACGCACATCAGTTGCACCGCCCATAACTCACACTACTGTAGAAACCCTGACTCGCTCCATGGGAGCGAACAAAGTGGGCCGTCGGCACATTCATAGTGTGCCCGTGTGTTCCCACACAGCCACGACTTGATCCAGAAACTCCGGAAGAAATTGTCCCAAGTCAAAAGTATCTCTACAAGTACCGTGGTACCCGTTTTCAAAACGTCTGCGGGGTTGATTGAAGATAATAACTGGTGGCACTCTCACGTGGAAATATTCTGACGAAACGAGTGAAGAACAAGTATCGGCATCCCTGGCTACGCCATAGCGCAGACCGTACCCGAAGTCGTACGCATATATCCGTAGCGGTTCCCGCATAACTAACACAGTATTGAGAGGAAAACGCGGAGCATTGTAGTGAACACCGATGTAAAGCACCCTAGGGGGAATGGAGACCGATCTCGGGGCAGAAACAACCCAGACTGCGGCGAGGAGGCCGCAGCAATACGGCGTTTTGAGCGGGCGAGGTATCGCGTTGGAAGCTGCGCGATAAATTGACATCATAGGCAAATTGTTCACACAGAACGCAAAATATCGAGCAACAGAAGCCAAACGAACGCTTGCCGCGGTTGGCCTTCAATATATAAAACATTATTTCGTCGTGCGGCTCACCTTGAGCAGTACTGATATCGCAGTGGTGCCGGACAGCGTGTCGTCGAACTCAGTGGCGTGCAGCTGTTCGTTGGTCGACATGTGCGCCCTCTTGCTGGCCTCCTTGATTGCGTCCTCGTCGAGTGATGAATAGTTGCCGTGGAGTTCGAGCCTACTCTCGAACTCCTGCAAGATGCGTTCAGGGACAATGAACGCAAACAACCACTTACAACCAAGCGTATTTCATACTCTATACATTCGGGTCGGTGACAGCTTTGGCGTTCGGAACATCACATGGGCAGAGACGCTATGGTGCTGAAGGCAATCCAGCAAACACTTCACGTCCAATCCCGCAGGCGCCCTCCCGCAAAACATCTGTCTCCGCTGAAGGCTCTGTGGGTGTCGCCCCGATCCCTTCAGGGGCGCCCTGGACCTCGCTGAAAGAAATGTCGTTAAAACCATACTGCCACCAGCTAAGGGTCCTAATGCTACACTAATCACCCGCAATTCCCGCATTAGCTGCCCTCGAGAACTTCCTAAAGGGGTTTCTGCAAGGGCGAAAGTACATCTCATTCGGCTCTCGTTCTGTAGCACATTGATCTCTTGCCCAAAAGACCGTTAAATTTCGCTGCTTAGCACAGCCGACTGATTCAGAACGCTCTCTCGAGTGGCTTGGACTTCTTGTACAGCCCTGTGGCACCCGAGAATAGATGCGTTCCTTCCGCTCGACACTCTTCCGGAAGCCTACACACTAGGACCACGATCACGATAGCCCAGGCCTCAGGGCGGGTCAACCATCATGCTGATTTTTTTTAACATCTGCTCTGTACCGCTGTTTTCTTGCAAATTGGATGGTGTTGAGGGTTATTCTGACCTTGGGAAGCTTTTGAGCGACGAAGTTTGAGCAAAGATCGCCCGTCCCCCCGTGCCCATCAAACACTCCGCAGAAAAGGGACTCAGGGTCGCGGCAGAAATTGGGGACTACGATGAAGCTGTCCTGGTTCGCTTTGTTCGGTTCTATTTTCACCCCGGTTAACAATGACGAACGTTCAAACGGAGAGAGGGGGAGAAAAGGGCGCGAGCGTTGATCAACAAACCGCTTGGCTGAGTCTGTGTGAAGCACCGCAGCTGATATGGGGGCGAACGAGGGCGGGTGAAAGATGTAGAAGACGACACGTGTAGATAGTCCAGAAAAACGACAGATTCAAAAATGCAGATGGAGACACGATAAACCAGGGAAGCCGAGAACGAACAAACAAAGGAGGTTCACCAGTTACAAGGACTTAAAGTACCGTCAGAACGTAATGGAAGCCGTGTGCATGAGGTCGATCCGCCACAATGCACAGCAATAGCCCGTGAGCCGCAACACCGTTCGAAACCCCTTGGGAAGGGCTGGAGACAGAAGGGTCAACAAGATTGTGACCGGGACATCCTGAACTACATATGAGTGCTTACCGTCAGGGTAGTAACCTCGCTGCGATGCAAAGGCGTATCGGACTATGAAGCTTCCATCATTGTCAGTCCTGACCTTCATCACCTGTAGAGCACACACATGAAATTTTTGCCATGCGACGTACATACGTGCGACTTGTTTCCCTACGAATGTAGAAACTGCGCTTATTTCTGACATTCTGTTTGGGACTGTTTCGCTGTTGATGATCTATCACAAGGGTTTACGTTGTGTCGTGCACGTTGAAACAAGGGCATGGCAGCCATCATTGCCAAAAGCTTTCGGAGGTACAGGTGTGGCACGCTATATTCAGGGCTAGGCAGTGGATACGGCAACGTCTAACGAGGGAAAAACACAACGAATATGGTTGCTGTTGAACTCCTTGCACCTGTTAAGCGTGACAGTTATATGAAGTGCTCGCTACTGGGCAAACGCCCCCATTGTAGCGTCAGTTGCTCTGGTTCCCGACGTTCGAGGACTGCTACATGTACGCATCATATAAATCCTGAAAAATAGTGCAGTGAGTTGATATCCGGCAGCAGCATACTCTGGGCTATTGATAAGGCATTTTTCCGTGTATCGGTTGACTTGTTACCTGAGTACTACTGAGCAACACAACAGCAGCAGCAGCAGTAGCAGCAGTGGTAGCAGTAGGGGCAACAACAACAACAACAACAACAACAACAACAGCAACAACAGCAATCCTACGTGAACATGAGTCCAGCTGTTCGTTTTTCTACGTACTTGTGCTTTTCAGCATTCTGCCAAAGCACATTTTGTATGTGCCACAGGAGCGGAAGTTCTGCACTCCACAAATAGAGGTACTCTCTCCCAAGCACAGTGTATAGCATGACTCAGTCACCTTCCTCAAACTGGACCTGCTTTGGCTCCCAGGGCTATGTTTTGTGAACAACACCTAGAGTATGTGCAAATATCCATTGGATGCAGAACGAAGCCAAGCCAGGCAGGATACCCAGAAGGACCCTGTCGACTTCATAATGGAAGCCCCATCACCTTCGCACAAATGACGGTGAAGCAAAGTAAGATAGATACGCTGCACATACATACCTGGACCGCCTTGCTAGACACCATTCTCTTGTGCAGATCGCCTTCGGTGCTCTGCGCCTCGAGGGTGTCGTTCGATGCTGCCGCTACATTCTCCACGCCAGGTGCATCTGTTTCCTGCTTACAAGAGTACGTACACATTGCGAAGCTGTGGTACTGTGCGTTTCGATGTATCATACTCACGCCAACGACGGAGGACAGTCTGCGTCATCCAAAATACCGTGATAGTGCATGGCCGACTTCTAGACTAGACTATATCTACCCGTTCAGCTGAGTGTCAAATACACGGCCCTCGTGAATGAAAACCAACATTGATCATGCACCATATCGGAAAGGGGAAGAAATTGTGTGTCGGAGTCCAAACACCGTAAAAACCCCATCATATGGTTTCTTCCGCTATATTCAATAGGAAATCTGTAGTCCTGTGTACAATCTACGTAAAGTCGATGACACCTGGTACAGCAGCAGAACTACCGTGTGCTGCGCATGGTTGTGATACAGGACTCCAGTAGTAAGAGTCGTGGTGGGCAGGCCGCGATCGCATGTACGTGAGGGAATACTCTTGTACCCATGACGAGAACATGTTTGGGCTGCCATATATCATCCACGCACCACCTAGGAGCAACAGAGCCACAAAGCAAAGACGACCCGTTGGATAGGACTGCCTCTGTGCTTCCATCACGGGTGGGTGTTGTACTGTGTCTGCGTTGAAGAAGATGAAGCAGATCCCGGTGAGCCATACTGCCATACGACACTTCGTTGCGTACCTTTTTCACATCCTGCCCGGGACCTTCGCCTTGAACCTTGGAGCTGTGAGAACAGCCCATGATGGGTGTTGCTGATGGTGCGCGGCTCCGTATCCACCCCTATCCGAACCTCACCACATACATACACAAGGGGCTCGTGTCAGTCAGCAGAGAAGAGGGACTTGCAACTTGCTTGCGATGAACTGCGTGAAAATGCAAACATGACGAGGCGTCGTCGATTGCTCTTCTTCGAGCCGGGGCTGTTCCACCCAGCGCACAACGTCCTGTGTGTCCGTGAACGCAAACACAGAGCGGGACAACATGCCACATGAAATTGTCACACATGACCAGTCACTCACCCGCACGTCATGTCTCTCGCCTCTCGCCGTTACCGTATGCATTTGTCGCGGCGGGTTAGGTGCCGGTTCGTCGTACGCCGTATGCACGGGACCCCCGGCACCCAAGTCGTCCATGTTGTGCATCCAATAAGGTCCACCACTACTGCTCAACACGAAGATGTGTACTACTCACTGATGCTGCTGCTGCCCTTGCTGAAGGATACTCTACAACATGGCTACGACACACCGGAGAAACACAGGGAAGTCTCGTGCTGCTGCTTGATGGGGCAGCCAATGATTGCATAGACCCGATGACTTGATCTATTCAAAATGTTCGCCACCACCTTTCTTTTATTGCCTCGCTCCTACTCCACCAAGACTGATTACCCTCCATTCATTTGCAAAAGCACTGCAATCTCTCCCCTCCCATGTAGTACTTATATCACAACCTCCTCTGATACATCCCGTCATTACTCGACACGCAAGGTAGCAAACATCACGTGATGGTTTTTTTTTTAAATATCGAAAAGAGCGGGAAAGCAACAAACAGTCGACATGTATGTTTTGAGATTCAAATTCTGTTTGCAAACATGTACGATTGTGAATGTATGTTTGTTTTTCCTCATAATGTACGACACCGCACAAGACTTACCTCCGTTTCCTCTCTCCTACACAACCAAGTTTACTGCCCATACACACGCAAGAGCACTGCAATCACTCTCCCCCCATAATGCATACTTTGCGTCACAATCTCATTTGATGAGTCTCATTATTACTCGTCATACACGCATATCAAACAACACCATGGGTAGAGTTGAAAATCAAATTGAGCGGGAAATCAACAACCACCTGACTGACCTGTTCAGAAATTCAAAAAATATATATACAGCATCGAACGGGTAGTCTTTCTGTGTGTATATTTGTGATTCCGAATATGTACAGCAGTAGCCTTTATGAGTGTTGTTGTTGTTGTCTTCACATTAAAAACCATCCCGGTCTCTCTATCCAGTACCTCCTTCTGTCTCAATCTCTCCGTACTAATTCATCACTTGACTCGGCCAATTTCCGTGGTCACAGGCTAACGTACCTAGAAAAGGTATACCAAAATAAAATGGACCCCAAGGGTCAGCAGAGCGATAAAATACAAGAAAACAAAATATAATCAGAAACAAATAAAATAAAATAAAATAAATAATTAGACTAGTGTATATTTGTTTTTTCAAATAGGTACAACAACTACTGCTGTAATAAACAGTACTTTGTAGTAAATAGATAAACTAACGTATGTCGGTTATTGCATACTGCTGTAGCCTTTCTGCACGTATACTTGTTTTTCCTAAATACTGCTGTAAAAAGCCCCCCTCGAACGACTATGATTTTCGCTCGAACAGGGAGCTTTTATGTGTTTAACGGGTAGTCTTTCTGTGTGCATATTTGTTTTTCCTAATATATGTATTTTTCTAAATTAAACCAGCAACTACTGTCAACATGACATATTGCGCCGTGTTCCCTATGCAGGCCACATGTAAATGTACCTACGCAGATGTTTTTGTGCTAAGCACCAACTGGTATCACTGATATAAATCATCAGTGTATAGGCTTAAACAAACTCGAAATAAGTCAAGTACCCAGCTGGTTTTCCTCTACTCACTGTAAAGACTTCAACACATCCCCTTCGAGTGTAGTTATACCTCGAACGGGTAGTCTTTCTGTGTGTATATTTGTTTCTCCTTATCTACCCCCGTGTCGTGTTGGTCGCTTGCCGACCTTTCTCTCTCTCTCTCTCCCTCTCTCTCTCTCTCTCCCTCTCTCTCCCTCTCTCTCTCTCTCTCTCAATGTCTTCCTCTCTCTGTCTCTCTCTCGTTCTCTCTCAGTCACTTTCCCTTTCTCTGTTCATGAACGCCGGTGATGCCACGCGGGTCAGTCAAGAGCAGCTCGTTCGTGCTGACAACATGATATTCTGAACCGTGGCCCATGCGCCGACGGCATCTGGGTATTTTGCGGTGGTTCTGAGCCAACGTATCTTTCGTTCTTGCTTTCTGAGCTCCGTCTCGTCAGTACCTCGTTGTGCAGAGAGGGACAGGCTCGTCAATCTTCTTGATTGAAAATAATTCCGCCGCTCTTGCGTATTGTCGTGCACGAGTGAAAGCCCTATGTGCGTGCTTGCAACATGCTGCACTACTCTACATACTGTAGAAGGGGCGCAAACATCTTCGGCACTGTTGAAGGCCCAACCCAAATCACAATACATGCCACCATATTTGCCACACGCACAAGGACAAACAGCGTCACTCTCCACAGCTAGAGTAGATACCTTAGAGTCCGGCACAAAAGAAAGAAAGACACCACACCGTCCGCATAAAACTAACAAACGCTCTGTCTACTACGGGAGTGACTGCTACGTGTTTGTTGTTGTTGTTGTTGTTTCTCACATTAGCTCTAAAGAAAAAGATTGGGAGCCCGTGGTCTCAAAACCCGGCATACACGACCCCACGAAGAAACAGAAAAAAATACGGTACAAAAACCACTCGGAAGAGAAACAAAATGATAGAAAGAAAGACCAGCTACCGCACCAAACGAGAAAGAGCGTCGAGGAGACCGATCAAAATAAAATAAAAGGAGAACGGGGAACGCTTCCCACACCCGCCTACAACGCCGGAGGGTTCCGTGCCGGGTTCCCGCCGACCAGGCATCCCCCGCCCTGCACCACACCCCAGGGGGTGCAGCAAGACGGGGGGCGAAAAACAAACACATATATATTCCCACAAAAAAATAAAAAAATCGAAGGACGACGTACACCAGTACCAGGTACTACAGCAGTGCAGTATGCACCAGCGCATTAGTGTAGGGTAGGCACCGCACCAAAGAGGCAGCAGAGGTGGCAGGCAGCCAGCAAAGGAAAAAACAAAAATAACAAGGAGCTCGAGGTATCGTCCAAGATCATCGTAGAGAGGGCATGGAGAACAAGAAAGAAAGAAAGAAGAAAAGCACAAAGAGAGGCCGGAGGCAATACTAAGAGCATACAGCTTACGGCAGGGAAAAGGGAACACAGGGTGCGACAACATCATCAGTTGGGTACGTCGTTCGCCGCAAGCGCGGCCTTGGCCGCCCTACTCGCTTCTACAGCAGTGTCCGGTCGCCGTTTCTTCCCCCCCCCCCCCGCTTCCCCGATTCTCTTTCTCTTCGGGCCCGGGGCGGCCGTGCTCTCCGTCTCTGCTTCCTCCGCGCGCTGGCGCTGGCGCTTCGCGGATGCTTCCGCCTCCTGTCTGTGCCATTTCCTCATGAACCATGCCGCCCCGTCCTCGATCTTGTCGTACCACGCCTCCTGGTCCTTGGCGCTCTCTTTCCATCTCCCCCCCTCCTTCTCCTCTTTCATGCCAAACGCCACGAGGTCCTCTCCTAGGCGATACACCCAGTCGCTCTCCTGCCCGCCCCGGTATCCGGTACCCCCCGCCATCGCTCCCAGCAGCATGCGCTTGGGGAGGCGGTTGTCCTCCATGCGCATAACGAAGCCCGCAAAACACAGCCTCCGTTTGCGCACGGTGGCCTCGATGGTTTCCTCGCAGCCGGCCTGGATGAGGGCCTGGGCGTAGGACAGGGGTAGTGTGTGAATGGGCGATATCCTGCGCATGAGCGCTGGGTTTGTTCAAAGACGATTATTCTGCGTCGCTCTCGCGTGTATGAAAACGTGGCGCTGTTGGTAGTCTTGAAAATAGATGCACGTGCGGTGAAGAGGCAGTGACAACTTCACCCGCGAGGGCGGCGTATCCACAACCCAGCCGAGGGCGGCGAAGAAACAGCGGCCAACAACATATTCGCCTGATTGAGAGCGAAGTATCTGATTGAGAGCGAGAGCCAAAAAAATTGAAATTTCGGGTCCAGACGCCTCTTGCCATTTCTTGGCAAGTAGGGGACGGGCTATTCCAAGAAGCGGTGCAAATTGAAGGTCTCATCAGCAGCTTCGCGAGCATATGCGTGTCATCGTCATCGGATGCTGCAGCGAGGAGCTAGACAAGTTGCTAGATTTGCCCAGATTGGCTATTTCTGCTCAAACTGTTTCAGGGCGGTATCGCGTCGGGCGGTGGGCTCTGCTGTAGCTTCTGCTCCCCGCTGTAGCTCCACAACGAGAGACTCCCACAGGATGACCAGGGTAGCGGCTTGAAGCTACGGGCTAGCCCTTCAATTCAAGCTACACAGCAAGCTCCACCTCTCAGTGGTAGTCCGGCTACAGCGTATCGCGCAATCTCGCTCTCAATCAGATGCTACGCTCTCAATCAGGCGAATATGTTGTTGGCCATGGTCAACCGTTTCTTTGGCGGCTGCTGTGGTTTTCCACGCTTGAAAGCATAGAGTCTCTCTCTCATCCTCTGCACATGACATAAATCCCCAGCCCGTCGACATCTCGGGGAGGACTTGTCCCTACCATGTGCTTCGAGACAACTCGGGGGTGGCAAGCAAACGGCTGTGCTTGGAAACGCGTGCGCTTCAAGTTTGGCGTCGACTGGCCCCAGAAAAGCCTCTTCGGCCAGAAAAGGAAGGAGGAAAAGGGAACACACCGGCACTATTGATATCGAGTCTGGGAGAAGGTGGCGCGAACAATAAGCACACTTCCTCGCGGAACATCATTACTACACCTCTTCATCGTACGTGTCGTAAAACCGTCGTTAGAAATAAACATTATTATCTTTCGGATTGAGGAGGTGGTACAATGGAGGGTGGACGAGAGCTACAACATTTTGCTTTTCCACCCATCCGCACCTACCTGAACGCCTGACGAAGGTAGGAATACATTCAAGCACAACAATCAAATCGGTCCGCTGCAAAGCACCTCCGAGCACATTGACAGACTACACGCTTCCCCTTCCGTCTGCCCAACCACACATAACACGCTGGCGACATGCGCCTGGCGAACGCAGCAACGGCAGCATCAACTTGAGAAAACACAACGTATCGATGCCAAGGCAATTCACATCACAACTTTCACGAAGAACGAGTAAATGATTCTCGCCCCCCCACACCAACACCATACTAAGAAACCAAAGAGCAGTGTGCTATCATCTTCCCTAAAATATTCTAGCAATTCAGCAGACTACCTATTGCAACTCCCCGAACACAACAACCCCACGGTGAAACAAGGCTACTGTAGGTGCAAAACATGTTTCCCTGCACAAGGTCGACCAAGAGATGGACGGCCCACCCTGGCTCAGCAGGATACAAGGGTCCATGGCACCGAATAATGGGAATGGCCACCCGTTCCCCGACTCCTTCGAATGCCCGCCCTGCAGCCGCAAGAACCAAAAAGAAACGTTAGCATCAACGAACTCCTTGTACCACATAAAAAAATCGCCTCTCATCGCCAGCTGTTCTGTACACTCACTGATATGGCAAAATTATCTAACTTACCCTCCGGCTTCCCTTGGACGTCCGATCTTTCAATCACTCGTAGGTTGACAATGCAGTGAGCGAAATTCTGGAAAGACCTCTAGGAGAGTTTTCCGAACCCTGCTTGAGGTGGGATGGGATACAACCATCCAACTGCCACGAGGCGAACGGAAGCAAGCTCTTGATATCTTGATACCGAACCCCGCATCTCCTTGTCAAAAAGTGAGAACCTTGCCAGGACTTTCGTTGCTCCTCAAGGACATGATGACGTGGCGATGCCCCACTATGGAGGCAGCACCGGCACCCTAACGTTGTTGTAGTAGTACTTGCAGTCTATCTCGTTGATCTTGATGGGGAACACGTCTGCCTGCATGTGCTGCACGCAGTCCGCCTCGATCAAGATATCCCTAGTCGTAACGATTCGATTGTAAACGATGGAAACAGAAGCGGAACAATGGCGAACGGCGAAGCCACAATTCAGTTGTCGCTCGTTCTTTCAAAGAGGTGCCATATTTGTCTCTCCTCAATTCGTTCTCGGAACTCGGTTGCTGAAAGCAGCTGAAAGCAGGCAAATTGAGAGCGTTTCCGCTGCCAAGCTCAATTTCCTTCAAAGTGAACCAAAATAACATGAAAACACGACCTACCAGATTGCCCTAATAGGCGCTAGTCCAATGACAGCAGAAGCAGGCTTATCTGGTTCTAATGGGTTGGAAATCAACACCAAAAGGAAAAAAGAAACTCAAGCTCCCATAACAAGAAAAAAAGCACGAAGACTTCCGTTCCAACCTGACACGAACAACGTGTGAAGTCGCCAACTACAAATGCCCACCCCTCGAATCTACCTCACAAAGAGGCGTGTGAAACTACCGTAGAGTTCTCTGTTCAGTGCCAGAATATGTCTCGAGATATTACCGACACTATTCAAAGTACAGCACAACTTGGTATATCAGTGTATGCGAGCCGTAAATACCGGCACAATACCGGCCACCTGCACTATTCAACCGGCAAGGCACAGGGCCCAGTACTGCATCTGAACCTCACTCGTTTGCTCTCACCCTCCCATAACCTTGACGTCCATGACGGCCGATGCCCGGCTGACGATGACGCCTCCGTCAGCAACATCCTTCGCAATGCCCATCGCCATGCTTGTCGGTAGCGACACGACTTCCATCTACAAGGCACACAAAAAAAACATAACAGAAAAAAAAGAACGAAGACAAGGTTCGGTCGTAAAATGAGGACGAGAGAGGGGGATCGAGAAGGGCTACCGATTATACCAACCAGTACGTGGATCGTCATGCAGCACTCGCCACCATTCAAGAACCTCTTCTTGCTTCTTGTTCCCTCCGCCAGGTAACCCAACCAGCTACTTGACAACACAGCCATTATTTTCTCTGCCGCGTAATCCAACGGCTACTAAAAAATATACCACAGCAGTGGTGTACGATAGTGAAGACGGCACCTGTTTTTGTAGCCAACGTTGGCATCATTGTTACTCCTGGATCTGTGAGCTCCTGGCTTGTTATGTGGTGGAGCAGTTCGTATTCTCCAACCGCACGAAAATACGACAAAATAGTGGCTGTGCTCTTCGACGGTGCGGAATTACACCAACCTCAACATCACCAGGAGCTGGACTAGGTAGACAGATACCAGGGGTTAGGGGATTGACAAAGGCTATCGCACCGGCTCGACAGGGCAGGGTATTGGGTGGCGCTTTACAACAATGCTGCTTGACGAAATCCTCTTTTTCATTGCCCTCTGCTTCCATCGTAAAACAGTCCACAGATTCAAAAGTATGTGGACAAGTAGACACAGAACAGCACGCGAAACAGAACAGAGGGAGGCAATCAATAACCGTAGCGATGACGGTTCGGGTTGGGGTTCATGCATGAAAACAAAAAAACAAGCCGGAAACCACGCTCATGGGAGTACCATGCAAGAGCAGCAGGGTCACAGCTGCGGTGCATATGCAATCAATAGTACCTGTGCCTGCACTACTGCGGAGCCCCGCGCGGGTAGTCTCGCCGCATTTTCGCCGGCGAAGGTTACCACCCCGAACGGCGCCTCCTCCCCCCCAAGGTCTTCGTGGAACATGGTCATCACGATGCCTTTCAGCGTTGCAGGGACGTAGTTCGGGTTCTGCAAAGAAGGAAGGCGAGTGTTGTGGCCGGCACAGCAGTTGCCACTCGGCAAGTTGGGTATCACGTTCACGGTTCGCTGATGCCAGTCGAGGTGTGCTACCTTGTGGCAATGCGAAATCACCTAGAAACACAACATTGTTGCAGCTCATACATGTATAACTCCGAACGCCTACTTCGTGTGCTGTGAAATAAATCGACACCAATGACATGTACCCAGCCGAACGGCCAGTACAAGTAACGAATATATGTTGTGTGGAATGTCACACCACGGATCGTCGTATTGTACCCCTGCGGTATAATCCATGTTTTCTGCGAGCCAAACGGTACAAGCTTGAAAAGAGGATGAAGAAGGACTCAATAGAAGAGATTTCTCGCTCCTTCGACTGTTGCCACAACAGGATGACTCACAAAAACTTCTAGGTCCATGTCGATCTTCATGTCCACCCCAATGCTCGCAATATTCATGGACAGGCCTCTGTACTTCATGTCCACGATCTGCGACACGACGCGACCGACGCATGGCAAATGCGCGCAAGCAACGGGTCAGTTCATGTTGACGCACATAGGAGGAACGGGGATGGCTGTGCTCGATGAAGGTAGCCGCCACAGGTTGAAGGAACACGCGGCGGTTAGGGACCCGACCTGATGAGTTGCGGGCTGTGGTTGAGAAATCATACATGATGTTCTTTTTCGCTGTTCCTCAGGCCACCGCAACTAGGTAGAAGTATAGGCGGAACCCGAGCAGCTCAAAGAAAGGACTGTTGTGTTGGTGATGCATTGAAGTACGCACGCGGAAGTTGAGAACATACTGCTATTATAAGACTCAGCTGGGTTTTCAGCGACCACCAGGCGATTTGCATGCACAGTTACGGGTGTCAAAGCGGCGGAATTTGGGGCCAAAAAAACGTCCGGTCCACTCGGCAAAATTTGAGGGGGGCACGCGGATATGTTTTTTTTTGGTTCTTGAGAATCCCGCTGATAATACTGAATAAACTATACATCAAGTCAATTCGTTTGTGCAGGCAGCTCTGCGTCCAGACAGCAGCATGGCTTTTCACGCGTTACACACACCTGGGCACGGGTCCAATAGCGGTGACTGCGAGCTCGGTTTTTACTTATAAGTGTAACGGGCGGACGAACAACACCAAAAACATGTTTGTTTGGGCGCCTTGCTCCACGCCCAAGGCGACCTTTGCTCCTCTCGTAAAAGCGAGCTTGTAGTCCTCTACCTTGGGTTTACACCTATACAGCACAACAAACCGCGCCCGAATCGCGTCAGCCAACCCCGAGATCTGCATGTCCGAAAACGGCCCCTCCAGTGGGGCTGCAGCGCCCACACCAGCAGACCCTCCCAAAAAAAAAATCGAGGTCCGCGCCGTTCGGCAGCAGGAGGCGCGCTGCGCGAAAGCTGAATCAAAACAAAACGAAGTTTGAAGAGAGGACGGGGCAGTGTATGGTTTGCCGCGTCAGCAGAGGTAACACCCGGCGCGCTATCGAACGCGGCAGCCTCACCGTCGTAGAGAGAACGCTGGAGGGAACGAAGGAGGAGTTGGTCAAAAGCAAGAAAATTGTGGAAGAGAGCCAGGCTCAACCTCGCTGCCGCCGCCGCCGCCGCCGCTGCTGCTGCTGCTGTTCTTCTCAGCAGCAGCAGCGGCGGCGGCAGGTGTCTGCGTGGCTTCACCGCCCGGCTGCTGCTCGGGTGTGTCATGAGGCATGTTTTCTAGAGTGGGACCGCGCAATGGTGTTGTGCTGTGCCCCATAGCAGGGCGCAAAGCAAACAGGCGAGCTGCGCACTCGCGCGTGTGCGTCAGAGGGTCTTTTCGGGAGGTTCCGACGGTTCCGTGCAATTTCATTGGTTGGTCGATTTTCCATAAGCAGGATCCGAGGACGCTTTTTCGATTTCTTTCCTATAGGAATTTTTCCGCTTTGACACCCCTAACAGTAGCAATGCGCACACCGCGAGATAGACCGCAGCTGTTAATGTGATCGACTCGCCTTGTCACAAGTTCAGATTAAGCCCAAGGGAGTAGAATACATGAATGTCTATGGTCCGTGCACAAGTAAAAATCCCAAAATTTCCCAGCACAAATGACAACTTTTCTCTGCACACAGGTGGTTGTTCGGAATTCTGAAAATACCGGAAAACGCCCTGTTTACAGGCGCATCGCGTGACGGAGAGTTTTCGTTTTTTTTTTTTTCCTTGACTTTTTATCTCCGATAAACCGGAAAATCTTGTTTTGTTTTTCGAGAGGTGTGTTGTTTGTTGATGCCACCAAACTCAACGGTTTTGGACAGATCTCGGAATTTGCCAGGTGGGATTTTTTTTTTTTTTGAAATATTCGAAATTGACGGAGATATACAGGGAAAACTTGATTTAAAGGGTCAACTTGTTTTGTTTTATATGCAATAACTAACCGACCGATTTCAAAATAGAGTGCGGCAAAC
>CACKRE030000461.1:26444-46886 GCA_902602495.3 Ectocarpus sp. CCAP 1310/34 | reverse complement strand
CTCGCAAACCGGCACCTCGATACACGCATCAAATTGACAGTTTTGAAGAGCGTCATCGTACCGCCGCTAGAGCACACCGGAGAAGTGTGGGAAGGAACAAAAGGTGGTAGTCAAAGAGCTCGAGGTGGCGTAAATGAAAGCAGCGAAAATCATCCTTGGATGCTGCAAGCGCACAAGTAATGCAGCCGTCAGGGCAGAACTGGGGATCCAATCCCTTCGATCGGGAAGAGACTCGAGGAAGCTGACATGGCAGTATTGCATGTTGTGCGGTATGGGAAAGGAGAATAGCTTCGGAGGCGGAGTGGACAAACACGAAGAGGGGTAGATAATTCACGGCGTGGATCACGTATGGAAGGAGTTCGAAATTGACGAAGGCGATACGCTGGAAAGGGGGTCTAAAAGGGTTCCAGGAGAAGATATTTGTTGCTTTTGCCGAGAGACATGAACAGAATCTAAGAAAAGAAACCAAGGATAAGGAGAGTCTAGCAGTGTACGGACGGTTGAAGGAAGGAATAGGGTTCAAGGACTACCTACATGGACCAATTGATGCAAATGTCTTTTCCTAAAACAAAAAGTTTTAAAAGTTCATTCCAAAATCTTCTAGAATGCATTTATGTTTTAAAGAAAGTCTTAAAGGCATAATAAGTGTTTGGTTCTTTGTCGTTTTCGGTACAATACTCCAAGCATGGCAATGTTCAGCAAACAAAATAGAGGTAAATCGATCCCGTACACCACCCTTGATAACCCTTGTTTTGGGGCGGGGGGTGTGCGACCCAGCCTGTGTCCACATGTAATAATCAGGACGCAAGCTGAGCTATGAACGTATCGCTCGGGTTAGGCGCTCCGAACAACCCTTGCCTAGCGATGCTGCTGTTGTTCTAGCTGGTAGTAGGTGATGAGGGGTCGCCAGGAGAGCGTCAAATGCGTTATTTCGGCCCCAAACACTATTTCGTCAAACCGCCCTCTGTGCAAGCTGTTAAAGGTGAACTCAGCACTAGATACGGATCTACGGAGATCAGGGGAGTTTCGTGTATCATGTTTGTTTGTGTTTACTGGAAGGGCGGACCGACTTCTAGTGTGCAGGGCTTGCTTGCCCTACTCTTCACTCGATATTAACAAGGTCTTAAGTCAACCTTTTCTCCACACTCTCTGATGCGAAGCACCCGCTGCCCAACACAAGCAGAAAACAAACACAGCAATAATAATGCTGTTTGCTCCACCGGTGGAGTAACTTCATAGTTGCGCCACCAGGTAGATCTAAAAAAAAATCAAAACAAGAACAAACCACACCCAACCTGTTCTACGAATTGAGCCTTGAAAAACTCAAAATCCAAGCACTTGGGCACCACTTGCGACCTCGGTTGAGACCCACACTAAAACCTATCTACATGGAGGCTCGCAGCAGCATTCATTTATTCTTACTGTTGCGTTTAACTACGTTCAGGAAGAGAAATCTCTAGTGTTGAATAGGGTGTGCGTCGATGCTCGACTGTATGCCAGCTACCATGCCCCTTCACCGGGTCTGATCTGGGTCGTCTCTGTTGTATGCATCACAACCGCGTCATGATTAATATCCTTCGTTAGTTCCAATCCGAATCCGATCGGTGTCCGCTTCAGAAACTGTGCGAAAACTGCGGGAAAAATAAACTAAAAAAGGATCTTGACCGAACATTATTGACTGGGGCCGATTTCTCTCAGCTCGCGAAAGCTACGAGCACGAGATCTCGCGGCAGTGCCTTTGCCCTACCTAACTATGGGTGGTTTTTAACGCTTCGGAAAAGTAGTGAAATTTTCCACGGAACGGTGACAAAGTTGAGCAGCGATAAAATGAAAGCGCAATGAGCAGCACCCGACACAGAGGACAACACACTTAGAAAGATCCTACCCACCCGGCCTGCTGTTTTCAGTTTTCAGCAACAACAGGCGCAGGGCAGAGTGTCGCAACCTGGGTGTTGCTTGCGATTTCTTCAGTAGACTAGATATGCCAGTTCATTTTCCACGGTTGGTTGCGACTCCCATCTTTGACCACCACCTGCCCAAAGGTAGACGAGCCCAACAATCATAGGGCGGCAGCCACGCTGACGGCCAGCATCATGTAGATAGATAGATGGCCAATCCGAAAGAAGTAGCGTGTCGGACGCCCTGCTGCTCTTCTGCTGCGTGGTACCGTGGATTGATGTTGACGTGTCCGACCAAAAACAGATCAGCTCGCCGCATTTTTCCAACGGCATTTTGGTGAGGTGGCACACGTCTCTCACACATCTTATCGAGCAGCACCCAAGCACCGAATACCCACGAAGCAGTACGGCGCCGGGAGATGGTAATATATAGACAGCCGAACCGAAGGAATCAGCGCGTTGTTGGAGGTCTTGGTACTGCTGCTGTACCCGTTCTACTGTTTGTTTCCGAGTTTGCTATGTATGTGTGATTGAAAAAAAATCCTCGGCACCAACAGCAGCAGCAGTTGAGACGTGAACACCACGAAATGTCTAGTTTTGGACCAAAAACGGACTGAACGCCGATTCTGCCGGTTTTCCATCATCTCCACAACAGACCTGGACGTGAGTCTGGCAGGTCTTTCGAGCGTTCTCAGTGATGTTACAGTGCCCGCGGTGCACTTGTCCGATGCTTCTGTCAAAAACACGGATCCGTGAAGAAAGTAGCTAACGAATAACCCCGGTTCCGTCTTTTCACGTTTCCGGGGAAAAACGCCTCCGAATATGTTCAAGAAAACACGCTTCCGTGAAATGTTCCGTGTTTTTTTGGTCGCTAAGAACCACCCTAAAATAAGAACCCCTAAAAAGTATGAACCTCGAGACTTTTTTTTATTTTCTTAATATCACACAACAAATCCATCTCTATCTATAGAAATAAGTCTAAGATAGATTAGCAATGAATCCATAGCGTGAGCGAAAGGCTACCATTATGTCTACGGTTTCCCAGACAGCATACAACGATAACTCCCCTGTGGGTAACAGGCTCAACAAGGCAGTTTGGTAGCCATCTTGTGTGTCTATCTGTCTGTATGTTATGTTGGGAAGTTGTAGACGGAAGATTTAGGGGAATTCGGTTTTTCGGGTGTTTTATTATAGCACCCTTCTGTGGTTGCGGAGCAAGCGCGTCTCGGGGGGGGGTGTATATTTTCGTCATCAACTTATTTTTGTGTGTCATGTATGGGGGCATGTGCGGCGCGGGAGAACATATTTATTTACCTTGTTGTGTAGACTAACGGCATGTCGTTCAATGTGAGAAGGGCACGGGCGAACATTGTCTCATCATTGCCTCCTGACGTGGCCGCCGATCGAGGCGTGTGGTTGGGGTTTCATCACTGACATACATGTGGTTGTGTGTTAAATGCAGTGGGTATGGTCGCCTCTCTCGCCCGTGTGTCGGCAGAAGGTATAGCTACCTTTCCCATTTATTTGTAGGCAGCGCGGACCAAAAGTAAACACAGAGTGTATCACTTCATGCATCATAAAGACTTTTTCCATGGAATTTCAACCGGTACCAAACGCAAGCATTGTGCCCACACCAGCATCCTTTTGACGTCTTTTTTTGTGTCTGCGTATCTGTCTTCGTCGCCGCGCAGTCCATGCCTTATCGGGGCTGTGTACAACTCTTTCGACCCCGACAGCAGTCGCAGGGTCTTGCTGCTTTCTTCGCCTTCTTGCGACTTGGTATGATGAACATGGCCTTCCACGGACAAGAACATGGGAGAAAAAAATCAACACAAGTTGGCCGCAAATTTGTTGACGACGACAATCTCGCGCAACATCCCGGGCACAAGGCAGCCCATTCACCGCGCCCCGCCCCCCCACGTCTAATACATGAACCCAGGGTTTCACGTCACGCCCCATACCAAACGTGCAACCGGGTGGTCCCGTTTATCGCTTCTGCTTGGAACGAAAGTTGTCTCTCCTTTCGGTCGAAAACGCAACGATCCTTCTTGCGGTACACGGACGGAGCACGGCACCACAACGGTCTACTGCTGCTGCTTAGGATGCATCAACGTACCCGTGCCAAATCATCGCTGGCTACAAAGGACCTTGCAACGATTCACCTGAACGCCCGTCCGATGCTGGTTACTTATTGAAATCTCACAGAAAAGTAAACTAGAGCGGCACGATCGATACACGCACGTCCCCAGTCCCCCGGTACGCTCCTTACCGCTGCCTTTGTCTCTTACGGGAGAAAACACATTTAAACGAAAGAAAAGAAAGAACAGAAACATGTTAGTCTATGGAGGAAATACGCGACATCTATCCACCCGACCATCATGACGTAGAGGAATAATCTAAGCCTCCCGTGCGTACACGTTGGAACGGGGGCCAGCAAAAAATATGGATAGTTGGTGGACGCAATCTGCCAACCAATGTCTGATCGGGAAACCGGGGGGGGGACGCCGGAAGCGCAGCCTCGATACCCCAGCCTCTAGATAGCAATGGCCTCATCGAGGAAAGCACGCCAAGAGAAAAGAACAATCTAACAACGTTCGTTGAAAAAAACAAAACGCCAAAAGTCCGATCTATGTGGCAACTCAAAATGAAGCACAACGATCGTTTTAGTGTGTTGGGTCGTGTGCTTCGTCGTACAGTACCAACATGACTCTTTGCTTCTACGGCAGAGACGTTCCCTGCCCAACAACCGACATGAACGTGAACAAATCTAAACTCCAAGCTATCTATCGTTCATTGTACGTTCGAGACAAGATAAAGTCGGCAAAACATCGATCCGGACACGCTTCGCTTCGACAGAACCGCCGAACATGCGAAAACATCGACGCTCACATGACCCGCCAGAACCCCCTCTCACTGCATGCCGGGGGATGGGGCTGGCAATTCGGAACATCGATGACCAACTCACGCAATACTAGCAATAAAAAAGGCCGTCGAAGAACCATGCTCCTATTTATCTCTTCCAACATGTTCTTATCTGCCTCCCTGCAAAATAGCAGTGTACGCTCGACTCGTTTAGTATCGCCAAGTCGGCCTAATCTACGCGAGCACAGGAAAAACGCACGGGGGTCATCTCACTGTCGGTACTTGGGCTGGAAGAGCTTCTCTTCCTCCCGTACAAAGGCAGGTGATTGCCCCCCCCAAGAACTACGCTCGTGTGACACACCGGGCGTCCTCTCGAGGGATTAACGACGTGTTTCACCACGCAACGCTATTCTCAAAATATTGGGTATTTCCAGGGCAAAATCAACGTATCAACATCTCCGAAATATAAGGTTAACCCATCATTATTATATAATGTGGTCGGGGTAATCACCTCCCCCCCCACTCGCGAGACAAGTGTGCAAAGCAAACGCATCTCCGGTGAGAACTGGAACACGACGTGGTGTTTAGCCGACAAGGTCCAGAAAACCAGATTGAAAAAAGTCAACATGAAAAGATCCCCCTTACGATACTGCACCCACACCCTTTCCTCCTGCTTTATTTATCACATCACCTTTCCTGTACATATAAATTCCACACCACGGAATCATCGCGCGGAACAGGAGAGGAAACCACCTTATCTATCTATCATCCGCACCACCTGTACCTATCTCATGCAAGCATCGAGAAAACCATGGGCCATCGTAGAAGGAACAACGCTCTTCGCTCTACCTGGGTCTCCCTTTCCCCGTGTCTACTACTCCCAGAGAGACAAGCATGAGGCTCATCAAGAACTCGTGCTAGAATTAACCCCTCGAGCGCTAGTAGGCTACAATAGGACGGCCCACCAGGCAACAACAAATACTTCCACTTCCACTTGTACAACTACGCGACCCCCAATCGCCGGTTTCCCCACATGGCCAGCCTGAACCATTCGCCACGACGCTCGCCCAGCAGGCCAGGCTTTCCGTCGACCGACGAGTGACAATCAAGAAAAACAACCTCATCCATCTGCGGCGTTGCTGGTGGCTTCTGCGTCCTAGCTTTCACCGCCGTCGCGCCACGCCAGCACGGTACACACACGGCCGTCAGCGTTGTGGCAACTTCTTGGTTGGTTGCCGCTGTGGTGATTCCCAGCAGTTCGCTTGTTCCCCGCTCCCGGTACGCTTTTCACCCTCCACCCAACTCGTCTCGTGAGGAGAACATGTACACCCTAGCGGCGAGCGTGCTATAAACCGACGTTGGAACCTGAATCGTCCACCGCCACCAAAACATGACAAAATACTAAAAGAAAACCGACTTTCAATCAGGCTCCGTTGCCCGTGGTGAACGCCGCCGCCGTCGCCGCCTCAGCGCCTCTCCCACAGGAACCTTCGTGAGTTACCGACGCTGGCACGGGCACCCTCTCGCAGCCGACGTCGGCTCCACAGCCACACTTTTGTTTGGTTCCCTCTACTCGAAAGCTTCTATCGTTATCGTCAACGATGCGTAGCAGCTCCGCGACAGTGTCATTGCTCGCCAGACGCCTCCTTCGTATCGTCCCCTTCCCCCCCCCGCTCGCCGCCCGCCTCCTTGGCATCCTGGAAACCCGGCAGGAAGCCGTACGCCGCGCCTCCGGCAAATTCCACCGCCCTCGACACCGTCCACCATGCCATTCCTGTCAGGCCATGCGGGCCGCTCCCTGCGTATCGGGATTAACGCGCGTAGCAACAAATGACAGCGTTTTTTTCTCATGTGCGCCCGCCTCTTACGTTTTTAGCATGGGCGGAGGGGGGCACTACGGTACACATGTACCCGGTTGATGTTGTTGCGCCCTGTTTCCCTCCCCGCTGTATGCTATACTCCTTTATGTATGTCCTCTGCATTGCCTTCAGCCTCTGTGCTGTGTTTTTGTGTTTATTTTTTTCATGACCTCCCTGCATACTCTGCTTTGTTGGGTACCGTGATCTCGCTTTGCTGTTGCCTTTGTTTTTGTACGTCTGGCTGTCTGCCCAACTGCCGCCTCTTTGTCCTGTTTGCTTCGTTACTCCCATGCCCTGGTGCGTAGTGCCTTGTGCTGGTACGTTACCCTTTCTTTAGTTTCTATTTGGNACAACAACAACAACAACAACAACAACAACAACAACAACAACAACAACAACAACAACAACAACAACAACAACAACAACAACAACACGGTTGTTGAAGTATATCGCCGCAGCTGCTGCTACCGAAACCATTCCCGCTCCCCATTATGTCAACTATGTACTTGACCCAAGTGGTGTCGTCTCGCGCAGGTCTCACTGCGGGAACACGATCACAAGGCCGCCACGAAATGCAGCATGGGGGAGCCAGCATACGGATTTTTGTGGACCATTTTGTCCATCCTGTAGGGGGGGGAACACAGTCACACCAACGTGGAAAAGTTCTTGCCGTGACTGCTACATTGATCCACGCGGTCCTGGCCTGCACGGTACAACGATGACGACGACCACAACAACAACAACAACAACAACAACAACAACAACAACAACAACAAGCACCTCTGATGCATAATCGTACACTACACGAGCTGCTTACAGTTCGTCCTCTACAGCAAAAAAAAACAAAACATAAGTGACGATACAACCAACGTCAGTACACAGCATGCATTGAAACGTTGGTGGTGCGTCCTAAGTCCACACCAACGGCTTACATATAACAAAAGCCGACTGACACGCCAAGCAGCTGCCAGGAGTGGGCACACAACACAATCGCTACCGATATTTTGTAACACAGTGTCGCACCTGCTTCTTGCGCCTTTCCCTCCGACTCCACCCCGGTGATTTCGGGTGCTGCAATCTGCGTCGCCGCCATCGATTCCACAGCGTCGGTCTCCCCCCTTTCCTCCTCCTCCCTTGCTGCAAGTGATGCCACTGCAGACGCGGGAGTTGTGGTATCACGCTCATCGTTGTTGTTGTTGTTGTTGCTGCTGCTGCTGCTAACGATGCTGCTCTTGTGATCCACGCCATGCTCCTCCTCTGGAGTCGTGGTGCTTTCACCCCCTTGACCTTCATCGCGACATGCTGAGGATGGCGTGTTGGTGCCCGCACACGGGGATTCCCGCTGCTGCTGCTGCTGCTGCTGTTGCTGCCCGTCCCCGTTGGAAACGTCATCCCCAGGTGGAAGCTGAGCCGTAACCTTGCTGCTGGTAGTGGTGGTGTCGTCGATGGTGCACAGGGGAGACAGCGACGCGCTGGTCGGCCTTTGCTTCTCGCGCCGGTCCTCGTTCTCAGAACCGCCGTCGTCGCAATCGAAATCCTCCTCGCTGCCGGCGTCTCCGTTGCTTATTGGGGTACTTGCACTTGGATTCTTGGCTTCCGCCGGCTGTCTCGCAGTGCCGGGCGCATCGTCAGCGACTGAAGAAGCCTCATCTTCAACTAGCAGCCCGCCTTGCTCCTGCCCTGTGCTCTCCCCGGCTTTGTGGAGCTCACCGGTGTCGGCTCCTCCGCTGCTCCCCTCCGCCGCCTTCGACAGGGCACCAACCGATTCGATCCCGCTATGGTCTGACGACCCCGCCCGGCGAGCACTAGACTCAACCCCTCCGCCGCCTCCACCGCCGCCTCGACTCACATTGGCTGCTCCGTCAATAGTCCCGTCGATGGTAACGCCGTCGATGGCACCGTCCACAGTGCTGTCCTTCTCCGCGGCCAACGCTTCGCAACCACCACCCCCGCCAACAGAGTCCTCGGCCTTCTCGGGCGCCCCTCCACCGCCCCACCACTCCAGCACGCCGCCCAACACCGGGACCGAACCCAGCGCACCCCCGGCCACGTCGCCGATCGCCCCCGCCAGCTCGCCCGCGGCGCCCACGACGGTCCCCGCCCACGTCGCCCCGAACAGGTCCCAAGCATCATCGTCACCGGGGTCCCCGCGGACCGGAATCGCCGCCGTAGCAGCATCAGCGCTTGCCTCAATGGCGGCGGCGGCGGTGTCTGCAGCGGGCAGTGCGGCCGCCGTTGGTTCTTCGCCGTCCGCCGAGCACCGCGACGGCGGAGAAAGCGGTGGCGGTGACGCCGACGGCACAGGAGAAGTCGCCGACGGCCACGCTGCCATCGCCTCTTCGCTGACTTGCGCCCCTCCCGACACTGCCACTGCCGCCTCTTCTGGCGGTGACAGAGGTGCCGCTGCTTCTGTGTCCTCTGCTGCCGCTGTTTCCGCCGGAGCCGACGAAGCCCTGGCGCTTCTACCCTCTTCGGTCCCAGCAGAAACTCCGCCCAAGCCGACACCGGCGTCATCGCCGGCGGTGGGGGCTGGGGCTGCGGTAGGGGCAACAGCGGTGGCCGTCGCCCCGTTAAGCGACCCAGGAGAGCCAGCCAGGGGCCGAGTCAGCCCGAGTCCGAGGCTGTTGTTCGTCCTGCTGCCCGTGAACCGGCCGGGGTAGGCGGGACTCTCGGCTGATCTCGGCCTGTTTCGCTCGGTCAGGCCGACGAACACAAAGCGACCACGACAAGATATGAAACGGAGGGGATCACGTTCGTCAGCCAGCCTGAACGCGGTTGAGACATTCGTCCTTTCCGAAGGGTGCTTGTGGGAGGTGCATCGGCTGCACGGGGTGCCGAAGCTCTACTACTCACCTTGTGTGCGACCCCGGCTGGTTCGTCAAACATCAACCGAAAGGATCAGACTGGTGACGCAAAACACGATTTACTTGTAACAGGCCAACCGGGCGACGAGCTGAGCAACAGGCCGCGCTCCGTGCGGTTGGCCGAGCTCACTCACCTCGAAAACGCTAGGTAGTCCTTCAGCAAGCGGGGCCGCCCACCCAGGACACGCTCGGCTCCTATCCTCGCCGCCAGGTCAGCACGAAAAATATCCGCCTTGTCGCGATCAACGGGGAGCGAGCTCTTCGGCACTGCGGAGGCCTGGATTTGGGGGGGGCAACAAGCCAACGCACAGAGACGACGGGCAGCGTTATGTACCACGGCACAAGCATTGGAGTCAAGCGGAGTATCGGGTGTGTGTGTGTCCACCCCCTCCTCCGTCCACAAAAGTTATGTGTTTCTCAAGACTTTCGGTCGAAGATCACGCACGCCGCCATAAAGCTGGAGTGAACGGGCCGCAACGAATGAGCACACACCGAACCAATCCTACGGGAAGCTTCCAAAGGACGTTGCACAACCAGTTGCACTCGATTGTGTTGCACACAACCTCTCCCTCTTGGTGGGTTGACCACCGTCACGCCTTCTAGCTTCTTGGCACATAATTTTGACCGTGTTAAACGACTACCCCTTCGCAATATGGCACGGGATTTCCATTGCCCCCCTACTCCCACTAGCTCGGTATGTCCTGGAGGGATCCCTCAGAATAAGCCTTGACACACCACTCTCGTCGCTGCCTCCTCCCTCTTCCTCACGGCTAGATACATATTGGCTCGTTTTTCCAAGAGGAACCAAAACGGCAAACATCCCTGTTCACACATACCAAACACCCCGCGCGCACTGTGGTGCACTACGCACAAACCCAACCGGCGAGTGCGTCTAGCGCGTCCCTCCGAAAGACCTGGCCACTCACCGCCTCGGGGCAGCTCACGCGAGGAGCATCAGTCGCACCCGAAACTGCCACCCCCGCGACAACCCGGTCGACCACACGAGGACTCGGCCTACCGTCGCCGCCGCCGCCCGCGGGGTCCTCTCCGAGCTTCTCCGCAAGGCGCGCCGCGTTTTTCCAGACGTTCTCGAGAGGGGGATTGGACTCTCGGAGAAGAAGGGATAGGCGGTCGCCGGCCGCTCCTGCTGCCTGCGTCCGCCGCGGCAGCGGCGGCGGCGGCGGCTGCAGCGGCCCATGGTCGCGTTTCTTTCGGGTTAGCTGTTGAAGGGAAGAGAGCACGGCGCCGACGCGGTTGGGAAGCGGAAGGTTAGAAACCATATTCGCAACTAGCCACCCGGACGGCGCACCCGTCTGAGACACACCTTCTTGAAGTTCCACCGCTTGGGGGGGAAACCCCAGCCACGACGCTCCAATTCACGGGCACGCTTCACATTAGATCCGAGCGCCACAAACCTTAAAAGCTACTGGCAAAGGCATCGACAAGCGAATTTCGTCTAGAGACCATCCCGTAGAGATCACCGTGTCCAATTTGTCGTCCGGCAAGCCATTATAGAACAATCATGGAATATTGCCTACCGACGCACGGTCGCGAGCAGATCATCCTGGAAGAGAACACCTTTACATCAACGGTTTTGTGCTGTCATCTATTGGACATTGGGCCAAGACGAGGCGATCGGTACACCCGTAAGGCAGGAAAAACACTGCCGTACATAGCTCCAAGCGATGTCGCAACAGTCTTTTGTCACTACCCCAGCCTTCAACGACGTCGCCTACCGCTGCATGCTCCACTAAAACTCCACCGCACTCCCAACGTCCAGCTTAGCGATGCCCTTCTTGAGTGTGGCCAAGAAGCTTGATCCTTCCAAGCGCGCGAAACCGGATTGGCCTAAAACCCTGTCATGTTTGGTTGTTGTCGCCGTCGTTTCTCAAAAGCAACTCCCCGCCAACACCCTACCCTGCCCAGCCTGTGGCCGGCTCCGCAGGCGCAAAAGTGTCCAAGCCGTATCGCACCAGTAGTCTACGCAGGTTTTTCGAAGAAAGCAACCACACTGGATGAAACATAGAATCGGTTAAGTTGGGGAGTAGGGTTAGGGTCTGTGTGTCCCCTCCCTGATCCTTTTCTTTTCGTAAGAAACATTTTTTGTTGCGGAGGCAGTGCTACCGCACCCACCTCTTTCCGCAAGACCCGAAGCCTCCACAACTCCACCGCCGCCGGCCCCGCGAGGGCCAGGAGAAACGCCCACTCCATCCACGATGCTCCCCCGACCAACGACCGCAACAGCAAAAAGGCGGACGCGCACGAGGTTGGACATGCTCTCAAGAGGAGCGGCGCCTCCGATGACACGAGCACCCATCCCGGGCTAGCAGAGGCAAGGGTTTCCACAGGACGCCAGAACCTTGGCACCGGGGGCTGAAGAATCGAGGGAGGGGCAGGGGTGGGGTGTACTCAAGTTTCGCATGCCTTTGATGTTAGACCATCGACCACGCGTCCTCGAGAGGACGGAGCTCCGGTGGATTCCCTGGGTAGTGATTGGATGGTCGACTGTCTGGACGGTGTTCATGTCCACTTCCGCATGGAAGACCGAAGCGGGCTTCAAAGCTAACTTAGGGCGGTGGTTGTCAACCTTCGGGGACAACCTGACAAGCGCGACATCTTGACTTTGCCACCACCAGGCACTACCTACCACGGAGACCACGATCGCCTCCACCACTACGCGATAAAACACCCCCCACAAGCAGGAAACTCGCCGAAACTGATCACATCCGCCCCCCCTCCCCCCCCCCCCCCCCCCCCCCCCCCCCCCCCCCCCCCCCCCCCCCCCCCCCCCCCCCCCCCCCCCCCCCCCCCCCCCCNCGGTCTACTGTTTTAACGCGGTGTGGTACTGTCGACAGCACCGCCATGACCGCGCGATAATCGATGAACCAGCGGGAGAAACGACGAGCCACAGCCAAAGCCACTCCACTCACCTCACTGCCCCTCCCTTCCAGCCACCCCGTGAGCGCCTCAACCCCCCTCCCGGGAGACGGCGCCTCCGTAAGCTCTGGACTATCCCTTACTCCATCCTTCACAAAAGTGTCATGCATGTCCCCGCTGCTGCGACCCCGGTCCCCTCCATCGCCGCCGCCGCCGCCGCCGCCGCCGCGCCCACTCGTACTGCCGACAAGCCTCTCCCGTGTGATCGACGATACGGCTTGGACGAGCATCTCGCGCAGCTCCAGGGCGGAGAAAGTCGGAGGCTGGGACCAGTATTCGATCAACCAGCGGCCAGCGGCCAGCTCCAGCAGAGACTCGGGTGAGAACTTCTCGATGCATGGGTGTTTGTGGGTGGCATGTTTCGGGCGAGGTTGGCCGGAGGGCGGATGGTTCGGCCACGGGTAGGGGGGCTCGGCGGTAAGTGCGGGTAGCGAGAAAGCTTTGATGAAGAGTGACATTATCCATGCATATCAATGTCCATCGTTACAGCTGTAGCCGAGCAGTACCCTCTGGGCAAGCTCGCACGCTACAAAAATATTCTACCTTGGCCAGTTGAAGTGGTCGATGTCACACAAACACACATACACAAACACACGACCTCAAGAGCGGCGATCACCTCGTGGTTGCTGGCCTCTCCAAGCGCTTTCTGCACCGTAACCACCAGGCTGTAGCGGACGGCCCCTTCGACCCGCCTAGCGGAGAGCCCCCCCAGCTGCCATGCCGCCAGCGAAAGTAGCATGGATCCTAGTCCCTGGCGGACCACGGTCCTATCCCACTGCTGCTGGGAAAGCGTTCCCACCGCCGTTAGGAGCAGGAGGGCGTGCCATGATGCCACGAGGCACCTGATGGCGGGGTGCGTATACGTGAAGTGGCGTCGCTTAAGAGATTGGTGTGCATAGGAAACGATAACAGCAGTCGTCCGGGAGCGATCTGTTGTAGTCCCGTGAAAATAGACGCTGGACACAACGGACCCGTTCAGAATACATCGGTGAGTCGCTGCACAGCAGCAGATACAACACAGCCATGGAGTGCGCCCACTAGGGTTTTCAACGACATGTAAGCCGATAAACAGGAAACAACCCCCCCATAACTCATTCCCACATGCTACTGGACATGTTTCGAGCTTCCTCGGGACAGTCTTGTCAACCCCGGCCAAACGGACACCGCGCAACTTGAAGTAATGAAACACGTCTTCCACGCACCTAAACTTGCCCTCTCCTCCTTTGAGCTCCGCCACTCCCGCCAACACCACCGACGCTCCCACCAGACAGGCGTACACGGTCGAAGCGATAAAAAGACCCACGGCGAGCCAGGCGCTGCAACTCCTGCGAAACAACAAGACCAACACCAACAATGCAACGACACACGCGGGGGGTGCGTATTACCGTAAATCTACTTCTCCATGAAGGCTAGGGATACCTGGTTCGTGTGTACGGCGCATACAACGCAAAAACAGTTTTTCCTGAGCTCTGTCCTTGGACTCCAAAAAGGGCAAAACGCAGAGACTTCGCCCGCCCATATAGCCGAAACTACAAGCAATAGGGGAAGCGCGATTGGGCCAGAACACTCTACGCCCCTCGTGCCAGCTTGCCATCGAAGATGCATCGAAGATGTCATCCGCAGGGGAGAAAAGGGGCTTCGCCACGCATGCATACCACGAACTGCTGCGCCGCAATCCAGCCGCGGCCGCCTCTCCCCGCGCTCCCCTAAAACCAGCCAGAACACATCGACACAACCGTGGTAACAATCAGCCGCACAACCCACCTCGCCGCCATTCGCAAGAAGCAGAACTGGGCGGTCGCATCCAGCGCCGGAGGCGCGAGGGCCAGCAGTACCACCAGATCCCGCCACTTCCTCGCCGACTCTGCTACTGTGCTCTCACCCTCGTGATTACCGCCACCGACTGCTCCCTTCCCATCATCACTCTCAACTTCGGCGGCCGCCGCCCAGAGTTGCGCCGCACCCCCGCGGCGGCGGAACCTCGAACCGGTCAACTCCGAAGCGGGGTAAGGCAGCAGCGTTGTTCGCATCGGCTCCGAGCGCACCCAGAGAGCTGCCCCCGCCAAGAGGACAATGCCCCAGAGGGCGAGGAAGAGCATGAGGCTGCTACAGCTCACGGCAAAGGAGCCGGCTAGCAGGAGCACGCCATTGCGCGCGCGGGGCGACTGTTGGTCCATTTTTTAGAAGCGATAGGTGGCGGGAGGGGCGGGTGAAAGTTTCGGGGTGGGTGGAGATTTTGTATGTAGCGGTAACTGAATAATTGTTTCTAAATACCCATCGACCCTTCTGATGAAGGAGGGGTGGGGGTCGAGCCACTAGTGTGCTCCATGCCCCCTCGTCGCATTGGCACGGCGTTGCAAACAATACGAACATAGTATAGCATAGCCTTTTTCTCCCCTCCTGATGCACCAAGCTGAGAGACCCGTACCACCCTCAAGAACATGTCCGGGTGGGTGCCCTCTGTCTCCACGTTTACCCGCGAAACCCCTTGCACCAAAGCAAGAGGCGAGTATCCAAGCGCAAGATCCGACTCAAAAATCTGACGAAACGAACGCACCGCCAACAGGTTTCCCGCCGTGTGTTGCGCGACGTGACGCGAGACCGCAGCCGCGCAGAGCTTCCGAGGTCTTCTCCACTGCCTCTGCCGCCGCCGACTCCCCCAAGAGGACGCGACCCCCCCCTCAATACTTGGCCTAGCCGCGGGCCCCAGAGATGATGATTGCCGCTGAGCGAACATCCCCGACGAAGAAGACGTGTTGAAACCGGCACCGCCGCTGGTGCTGCGGGAGCGGCGTCTGGGGTCCCCCCCGTCCCGCTGCCGCGGGTACGGCTGTGGGGAGGGGGACGTGGCCCGTCCCCTCAAGCTAGAGCCCCGCACAGCGGTAGACGCGGTGCCACCGCTCCTTCTGCCGCGGTGTCCGATCCGTCTCGCGGTGCTGTCATCGACGGGAAAAGCCCACCGAAGCTCGCGGCGGGTCGACGGCAGCGATTGAGCTTCCGCGCTAGGGGTACTCCTTTCTGCCTCCGCTGGCGTTGATGACCGCCGAGAATCGACAAGTGGATTGGTCATGTTTCCTGGTTGGAGATGCGAGCATCGAGGCAGTGAAGTAAGAAGCAACAGCAGGAGGGAGGGGGAGGCGGGGGCGAGGACTGAGACGGAACGCGGGGCCATTGGCAAAGGTTGCACATCGGATTTTCGTCAAGCGGCCCGGACCGCAATGCCCTGCGAGTGAACTGCTGTGTTCACGCACGTCTGGTACCGACAATGACTCGTGTGCACACGCGGTACAAGCAGTGTCAACTGCCTTTGCCTTGTCTGCATCGTTTTGTACTGTTATATGATAGAAGAAAATAAGACAGAACTAACTGTATGTGTTGCCACGGAAGCAACAGCGATATGGTAGTGATGGTGACGTTTCGCCACGTGGCTGCAGCGAAAGTAGCACGACGCACATGGGGTCCTCCCCAAGTTGTACGATTGACCCGGGCAACAACAGTGCATACGTAGGTCCCGCGTACCACACTACAGAAGTAGCCTAGTGGTGATTCGATTTTTTAGCGCTCGACATCAACCACCTTTGTCGATTGGTGGTTCATCTCATTGTCCCTCTCCATCTGTATCTCTGCTCAATCTCTATTCCTCTGTTGTATCTCTGCTCTATCTCTACTTTCCGCATCTCTCTCTCAAGGGCAGTGCTGTGAAAGTGGGGGCGGCATCCACCTGTTGTAACCACAATGGCTGTGCAGCCGCATGTATCAGAATGCAAACCACGTCACGTGTGTTTCAGTGCCGGGGTGTCAACGCACGAGAAGCCTTCGAGGGGTGAAGGACCGTCGCGCAACACACTACGCCTGGAGGGGGGGACGTACGCGCGCGTCTCTGTCCTCAACGCTCGTTGGTATGCATATGATCAGCAGTATGCATACGTCACACCGTCTACGAACTAGGCTGCCGCTGTAGTGCAGCAGTTGAACCTCTACGACCGGTAGTTGAGCCGCTGCGTCTTTTCCGCCAAACAGGTGTCGTGTGCAGAGTGCAGAGATGTGTCAAGGGGTCTGTTTCTCTATCGCGAAGGACCTCCCGTCGGGAATTCTACTCTGCTAAGCGATCAGCGAGCAAGGCCTCGCGTGATCATTACCCCTCTACACTCGAACCGAATCGGTCTACTACGCCCTACGCATGGTTCTACGGCGGTGCAAGCCATTGGTTAGTCCACAAGTCTGCTGGTGCGGCAAGATTTCTCAGATTTTAGGAGACTGCTGTTTTAGGAAGGCCGATCTGCTTGGAAATAGTACTTGGAAACGAGTGACGTACGCTTCCCGCACTGTACCTTGGTCACGTCTGGCATGGTGAAGGCTGTTGTCATCGTCATGGGAGCGTTCCACCTCCATGGTGCGTGCGCGGCGGGGGCGAGAAGAAGATAGAGAAGGGGGAGTTGGCTCAACGGGTAAACAGCAACACGCGCACTCGTACGATTGTCTTGCGTCAAAACGTCACACCGACCCTTCAATGTCAGGACTTGGACATGCCCCATCAAGTCCAGTCTCCAGCAGATGTGGTTGAAGCGTCACGGCCAAGGGTGGGTTCAAAAACACCCCCTTGGAGGACTGCCTGCCTCGGGGGGTCTGCTGCATACACCTTGCCCCCCCCAATAAAAAACTCTTCTCATTTTGCGCAGAGGAAGTCTGCGCGCCATAATGTAGGTGGGTTAAATTATGGTCACGCACAGCTCTCGCCCATCATGTACGATGTTTGGCACAATTCTCGCTTGGTCTGTCGGATGTAGCACAATATATCGTCCTCGTCGACAATCGGTCACGTGAACTCAACCCTCGTCTTGCTATCCTTACTTTTCACGCAGCACTACAAATAATAGTACTCCGAGTATTATACACGGTACTGGTAGAAGTTCCGAACTTTAGCTCTCTCTCGTGTCCAATTGTTATCCAAGGGAGAATGGTGAGGCGGGGGGGGCTTCAAGATATTGACCCAGGTATTATGCATATGTAGGTGTTCAGCGATAGAATGCAATTGGACTTGCCTGGTATTACGAACGTATTCCCAGTTCACTCCGCAGTGAAATTAATGGTGCCACACAGCAAGTGACAACGCGCTCAAATTAAATGCTATCCGTGTTTCCGATAATGATCAGAATTTCTAAACAGCAGTACATGATACCAAATGCTGTGTACACTTACAGGAGTTCATTATCTGTAGACCAAACATGACTTCAAAACAACCTAACCTCTTTATGCCACACCTCGTGTCGACAGCCACCTACAACATGTCATAGCACCAAAATGTTACCACCCCAAGCTCAACCACAAGATGCATCTCATACACACATTTCTTACAATATTTCTCCTCCCCACTACATATATCCACTGGTTTGCTACAAGTCAGCTGCTACCGTCTTTCAGGCGTGTATCCTAGACTTTTTTCCCGGAAAAAATCGTCACAAATCGTTCACGCCGGGTGTAGATGGACACAGCTATCCACTTTGGCTACAAGTTAGCTTCACGTCACTGCCCGGCCAAAGCATGAAACACGTTTTTTTTTTTTAACAAACAACTGGTATTCAACAGAACCGGAACATCTACATTCTTACGGAGGACCTCTGACGCTCGATGCCAGTACACGTGTACTATCCGAGGGAACTCTCCGCATCGCGCATTCTCCATATATCAATGACTCTTCCTGTCCGCTTGGCGCTTTCGTTTCCCGTATTTCAGCGCCGCTCCGAGAATTGCGGGTTCGTAGGCACCCATGGTGTGGTCGGTCATCATGTTGCTGTTGAGGCGGATGCCTCCCAGCTCTTCCGAGTTCGTCTTCCGCACCGTCACCAAGCCGCCCTTTCCGGCCGAAGACCCGCTTTCCCCATCCCACCCTTCCAACAAGAACACGACGCCCGGGATGATCAGATCTCCGACCGTCATCGTGTCGGAGGAACGGCGCTTGCCCCCTCGCGGCCTAACCCCTTCCCGTTCGCATCTCTCGACCATGGGGAGCATCTCATCCGGGGAGGGTCCACCCCCCGTCGCTAGCTTGTTGAGGAGCAAGAGAGTCAGGACGACCTCGTCGGACGACATGCTGCGTACGCCGTCCGTGACGCGGCTGACGTCCTTGTAGAGGCTTTCCGCCGAGGATCCCGCCGTGTTTACGGCGGCGAGCAGGCTCTCGGTGGCCTCCCCCACGTCCTGCGTGAACCTCGCCCACTCCTCCCCAAACTTGGAGATCGTGCTCCGAACGACTTGCGCCCTGATGGCGCTGAGGTAGCTGCTGATGCTGGTGCTGTCTTCGTTCTCTTCCGTCGCTTGGTCCCCCTCTTCTTCGCCGCCGATGACCTCCTCAGCGAGCATGTTTCCTTCTTCCTCTTCGTCATCATCATCATCGTACTCATCGTCGGCGGTGTCGTAAGCGTCGCCAGCGAGGAACGCGAGGGAAGGGTGCGCGCGCAGTCCCAGGATATCGCTTGCGATTTTGCCTGCTCTCCGTCCGGCGTTGGGGTTTCGTGTGGCGAGGGAATCACGGCAGGAGTTAGAATAGGGTGCCATGAGAGTGATATATGATTGTCCTTCGTCAACTCCCGTGTCACCTTTGAAGGCGGTTCACAGGTGCAGTACGTTTGCACAGAGCGGCATGAGATTTCATCCAATAGACTGCAAGCATTTCCTCGTCGCACGCTGCTGTCTCTCCCCTCCCGCATCAAAATGCTTGGCCGCCTCTGGGCACACACAGCAGCGAGTCAAACGCGAACGGCAGGATGTTGGTGGTGGATGGAAACCAAAACACCAACAACTTTTGGTGACCAAAACAGGGTCGTTGCTCTCTCACGTCTGTAATCCTCGTTCCCTGCCGCCCCGATCCCTTGCTCGCTCTGCTGAACGCGCACCCGAGAGTCCAGCACGAACTCAGCCCGCTTGTAGACGTCCAGCGGGAGCTTGTCGACGTGCTGGATCGTTCGGCACAAGCTGTACAACGACCCCAGGCTCATGGTTGGAACGCAATCAGCCCTATCGTGACGTCACCAAAACCACCGCCGTGCAATCGCACGGGAATGGGGGCAAGAACGACGTGACAAACATGTTTAGCATCAAGATCACAGCGAGAGATGTATTTCACTTTGAGGAGGGGTCATCAGAGACAGCAACTTTGATGGTCCAACATTTCCATGCCATTCGAGTATCGTGTGGGCCATTGTCTATACATGGGGTTGCGTGAAAAACATCCGAATCTGTATAGAAACAGTCAGACCGCTGACGGCAGTCATTATCGTGACGAACATTGTCCAACATAAGTTGTGACTCTCGGTAGCGCTACTCAAGGGTTGCTATAGCTTTCGCAACCGGCAGAAGCAACAAATAAGACATCGCCGTCGTTTGACCTCCGTGGGTCCAGCTCCACGTGGCGCCTTGTTAGCGCAGAAAAGAGCACGTCGCAAGCACGACCGGACATGCTTGCCGTAAGACCCTACTCGAATGCACTCCGTCTCCGATCTCCAACTAGCGCGACAAAACAAAGGTGCGACCAAATCACTCCTGGGGCGAAAAACCACTAGGTGATTTACAAAATCAATCGGAAATGGAGTGGGGGACACACCCTGGGGGACGGATGGGCTGCCCTTCGTGCAAGCCACGTGTAGGCCGCGAGTTTTTCGCGCTTCCCTACTTGGCTCTCCCAGGAGTGCGTGTCGTAACAGCAACGCAAGACTTCACCACTTTGGCTCACCCGTTGACGAAGGAGTACACGTCCCGCATCCACGTTGCCCCACGCACCGAGAACACCGGCGGCGGCGCGAAGGCGTAGCACTCCACGCGCACCGGGCGGCCGACGTCGAGCCTTGCCGCGTTCGCCGCCGTCTTGTCTTTCGCGAGTCTGAAGCTTCTCTTGAAAGCCTCCGTCGCGTTTCGCTCCAGAAGAATCTTCAACAAGATCGCCGTGCCCGCTCCGAGACTGTGCCCTGGAGGCAAGGCAAAGGGGCACAGTTTGGTGTCGAGTGGAGGGGGGGGGGGGGGGGGGGG